>JAHDVE020005945.1:0-51825 GCA_022606495.2 Halesus radiatus | reverse complement strand
AGCGATGCATTTGTAGAGACCTCCATCATTGGTGTGGATAGAAGAGATATTCAAATGGGAAACAACGTTGCCATCAACAGTCACATATTGTCCAACCTTTTGGGGGGAAAAGTATAATTGAGATCACACATGGTTACCAAAAATTTGATCAAAATGGAGGAGCAAAATACAAAACTTATGCGTATGGTGGAGGTCATAGTTGGACATCAAGATGCCTGAGCCAGCCACCTAGGGTCTCAGACATCACCCTGTGGATGTTATCATTCTACCGCAGAAAGTGTGAAGCGGGCATTCGTCGACTGCAAGTTGGAATCATGGCTGTCGCTAGCCTTGAACACAACCTGTATTGAGAGACCAACATGGGCAGATCACACCATCAGTGGGGTCATGCATTCCACCTTGGAGATATCGCCAGCCTCAGGCGTGCATATGAATACAATCCTCAAGGAGAGTTGATGGTAAGCCACCATGACATGGGCAGGTGTCTTCAGACTGTTCACGCCCAGTAATAAACGTATTCCACTTTTGGGAGTTAAGTTAGACTCCACAGAACTGTAATCACATGTCGCTTAGCCGTTTAGGTGTGCATATGAATACAACCCCCGAAGGAGAGTTGATGGAAGACCAACATTTACAAGGCAGTTCAGCAATGTGATAAGAAACAGTGATAAGTGAGTAAAAGTGTTAGTTAGACTTTCATCTTGAACAGTTTATGACCTTAGAATTAAGTTTAATTTTTTTTTTTCTTCTTTTTGTTATGTTTTAGCACTAGTTAAGTATTTATATACATAGGTTGGTTTATGTGTGTTTTATGATAGGATATGTTAAGGTAGATAAGTTACAAGAAGTGTGTTAATATATTTTAAGTGTGGTATGATATTTTAAGGTACGTAAGTGAAATTATGATATGATATGACGTGCTATTTAAGTTATAAGTTAAATAAGGTATGTTATACCATACCATATTATGTTACGTTAAGATATAAGCTATATTACGTTATGTTAAGATATAAGCAACATTATATTAAGTTATGGTAATGGCCGACACAGGTGTCGATGAGGCTCGCTATCCATCACACCGCCAACCCTTCGGTAGCGCGAAGAGGAGGAAGGAACGTGAACAATGTCGAATTGGCATGTGGAACATCAGAGGAGGGATGGAAAGAAAAATTAATGAAGTATGTGATACGATGGTAAGGAAAAGTTTGGATGTACTCTGTATAACAGAGAGTATGAGGAAGGGGAGCGGTACGATGCAACATTGTGATACGCTCGTAATCTGGTCTGAGAGACCAGATACGGAGAGGGCGTGTCAAGGAGTTGCAGCGTTACTGTCTCCTAGAATGGTAGAATGTATGTTGCAATATGAATGTGTAAGTCCGAGAATAATGTGGATCCGATTTAAAATCGGGTTGACAAGAGTGTTTTTAGTAATATGCTATGCTCCTGTCAACTCTGAAAACGATGAAGTGAAAGATGATTTTTGGAGTGGTGTGAGCGATGTGATGAGATTAAAAAATATTAATGAAAGGATTATAATGGCAGGAGATTTAAATGGATGGGAGGGAGTTTAGACGGGATGGATTTGAGTCAACCTTAGGTATATTTGGGGATAAAAGAACAAATGATAATGGTAACAGAATGTTTGAAGTATGTTTAGAGTGGAACCTTTTTGTATCGAATACCTTCTTCAATCATAAAGATATCCACCAATATACGTGGGAAAGAGGAAATGAAAGGTCAATGATCGATTTTGTGGTAATTGACTCTAGGTTGCGAGCCGTCACTGCAGACACAAGAGTTTTCAGAGGGGCTGAGGTAGAAACCGACCATTTTCTGGTTGTTTCGAGAGTAAATCTCTTCCGCGGCTGGCGCTCTAAAGCGAAAATGGTGTCGACTCCAACTAGAGTCAGAATAGAAAAACTGCAGAACGATAATGTAAGAAGTAAGTATGAAAATTGGGTAGAGATGAGATTGAATGATAAGGATATGAACGGTCTGAGCATAGACGAAACATGGCATCACATAAAAGTGAGCCTTTGTGAATCTGCTAGAGAGGTATGTGGGATAAGTACGCAAGGTAGGAAGAAAGGTGATGTATGGTGGGATGATGAGATTAAAGCACTGGTCTCAGAGAAGAAGAAAGCGTGGTTATGTCTGATAGCGACTGGCAGTGCTTCTACCGAAGAGAGGGATAGAGCGAAAGAAGTTTATAAGGGATGCAAGAAAAGAGTACGTGCTGGAGTGAAAGAACGAAAGAAACGCCTGGAAGAGGAAGAGGGATCAAAATGACAAACCACTTCCAAGAAAACATTAAACTGTTTTGGGAGGAGGTCAAAAGGTCACGGAATGGTCCAGAAAGCGGATGTGTGAAAGTGATAAAATCGAAATATGGAAAAATGCTGACGAATGAGAAAGATATAAAAGAGAGATGGATGAAATACTTTGAAGAGGTCTTCGAAAGCAACCCGAGTGATAGTGATTCAAGTGGCGAGTCAGGTATGAATGACGATGGCGTGAATGTTCCCAAAATCAGCATGGATGAAATTAAGAGATCAATTAAATGTATGAAGAATGGTAAGGCTGTCGGTTTCGATAACATTGCTGCTGGATACTTTAAAGGAGATAGCCGTATAATTCTCACATGGTTATGCAAACTTTTTAACCAATGTTTAGAGGAGGGTTACACCCCATTAGATTGGAGAAGGGCTGTAATCATGCCTCCATACAAAGGTAGAGGGTCACGCATGGAATGTGGAAATCACAGGGCTATTAGCCTGCTAAGTTCAGTTGGAAAGCTGTATGGTAGGATATTGATTGAAAGGGTACAAATTAAAACAAAGGATAAAATATGGGATGTGCAAGGTGCATTTATGAGTGGAAGGGGATGCATGGATCAGATTTTCTGGTTGCGTATGCTAACAGAGAAGTTTCTGGCAAAAAACCAGAAACTTTTCTGTGCTTTTGTAGATCTACAAAAGGCATACGACGGAGTTGACAGAAAAAAGTTATGGAAGGTGTTGTCCAAGTATGGAGTGAATACAAATCTTATACAGGCAATCGCATCTCTGTACGAGGAAAGCGTTGCATGTGCTAGGGTAAACGGTGATTTTACGAAGTGGTTTGACATCACAAAAGGTGTTAAGCAAGGCTACGTAATGTCACCGTGGTTATTCAATCTATACATGGATAATTGTATGCAAGAATTGAAAGAGGTGGGCTTGGGCGCAAAAATGAGTAGTCTGCAAGTTTGTTGCCTGTTGTATGCTGATGATGCGGTGCTGATTGCTAATAGTATAGAAGATCTACACAGTCCCTCGTATCTAGGATGAACGAAGTATGTATGAAGAATGAGCTAATGATGAATGTAAGTAAGTCCAAAGTCATGGTGTTTGAAGAGAGAGTACGTAAACAGTGTGCAATATAGTTGTGAATGATGAATACTTGGAGCAGCATGAGTTTGTGTATTTGGGAAGTATGTTTACGAGAGATGGAAAGACTGGTAGGGATATTGAAAGAAGGGTGAATGCAGGAAACTCCATTAACGGAGGACTGAACGCGGTTGGCGCAAACAAATAGTTTGTCCAAAGAAGCGAAGCTAGCAGTCCACAATGGAGTGCTGACACCAACTCTGATGTATGGCAGTGAGGCATGGAACTGGCAGAGGAAGGATGAAAGTAGACTGAATGCTGTAGAAATGAGATCTCTGAGACGAATGTGTGGTAAAACCATGTATGATCGAGTGAAAAATGTTGAGATTCGTAAAGAATGCAAGGCTGATGTAAGCGTGGTGAGCAAGATTAAGAAAGGGACGCTTAGATGGTTTGGGCATGTAGAGCGAATGAATGAAGAAAGGAGTGTAAGGAGAATATATGACGCGAAATGTGAATGGAAGAAGAAGCCGGGGACGTCCAAGGAAAACGTGGCACGATCAAGTGAATCAAATACTTGAGTCGGGCCATGTCAGAAGTCGGAATAACAGAAGAGAATGTATGAGACGTTGTATGAAAGTGAATGAAGCAAGAAGTGTATGCCAAGATCGAGTTGTTTGACGGTCCGTCCTCTCTGCCTACCCCTGCGGAGAAACGGCGTGATGGTTAGTTAGTTAGTTAGTTCCCAGACTGTTCATCAGTGGGGTCAAACGGTATGTATTCCACTTTTGGGAGTTAAGTTAGACTCCACAGAACTGTAATCACATGTCGCTTAGCCTTTTAGGTGTGCATATGAATACAATCCCCGAAGGAGAGTTGATGGAAGACCAACATTTACAAGGCAGTTCCCAGACTGTTCATCAGTGGGGTTAAACGGTATTTATTCCACTTTTGGGAGTTAAGTTAGACTCCACAGAACTGTAATCACATGTCGCTTAGCCTTTTAGGTGTGTATATGAATACAACCCCCGAAGGAGAGTTGATGGAAGACCAACATTTACAAGGCAGTTCCCAGACTGTTCATCAGTGGGGTCAAACGGTATGTATTACACTTTTGGGAGTTAAGTTAGACTCCACAGAACTGTAATCACATGTCGCTTAGCCTTTTAGGTGTGTATATGAATACAACCCCCGAAGGAGAGTTGATGGAAGACCAACATTTACAAGGCAGTTCCCAGACTGTTCATCAGTGGGGTCAAACGGTATGTATTACACTTTTGGGAGTTAAGTTAGACTCCACAGAACTGTAATCACATGTAGCTTAGCCTTTTAGGTGTGCATATGAATACAACCCCCGAAGGAGAGTTGATGGAAGACCAACATTTACAAGGCAGTTCCCAGACTGTTCATCAGCGGGGTCAAACGGTATGTATTCCACTTTTGGGAGTGATGATCCCCTCAATATTAAGGGACATTAGATGTTAAGTTTTCTATGATGCATAGCATGACATAAAAGCAACAAGCTATATAAAATAAATCTTATAAATAGGAAAAATACAGAGAGAATTTGAATATTTACACACCTGGAATCGTTCAGTATTTTGCAGTCTGCGTCCATCGAGTTCCCAGGACAGCTCGGGAGTTGGGTTCCCGGAAGCAATGCATTTCAGTTCAACAGCGGGGCCGGGGTTCAGGGTCCTCTCTCCGAAGCTGTGACGGATCTGGGGTGGCTCGACTATAAAACACAGATGAAACAATCACCTTTTTCTAGACCTGACTAATGATTGATTCTTATTTAGTTGGAGTTTAACTTACATCGTCCTCCAAGTTTCAGTTCTGCGCTGGCTCCGGCACTTTCCTGATCGTTGCGAATAAAGCATTGGTACATTCCCTTGTCTTCCTTCTTTACAGAGTCAATCCTGAAAAACAAAATGATTTCATTTCTATATATTTTTGCTACGCTACAAAGACATAAACATATTTGTTCAAACAAAATCAAATTGCACCACTGGTAGGTGGTGCTTAACTACAGGTTAGTCACTTTTTAGGTTAACGTTTTTGGAGAGAAAAACAATGTTCAAAGTACGTACCTCAGAAGAGCATCATGATGATTGATGTCCTTGCCGTCCTTCAGCCAGTTGATGGTCTTAATGGGGTTTCCTTCAAATCGGCATGTGAACAGAGCTGGTCTTCCAAAGTCAACAGTCTGGGTAGCGGGTTCTATAGTTGCCTTAAGTGGGGCAGTTACAGTGAGCACTGTCTCAACGGATTCACCTAGAGAAACACAGATTAAATATAACACTGTTTCAAAAATCCATCATGTGTATTGGAGAAGCACGGCGGGTCTGAAGGTTACCGTGATTGCTCAGAGGTTAGAGTAGTGCAGCAATGATACCCTTCAACAGTAGTTAATCTTCTTTAACCTCCAGCCTGCATTAAAATATATGGGTGATGTCAACTCCAAGAGGCGCATTTTTTCATCTCGTCTCACTGACCAATAATACTTTTTAAAACTGAAATTAAACATATTTCCTAAGGTCTCTCTTTGTGTAAACATTGTTCAAAAACATTACTGGATATCAACACGGACCGGACGATATTGTGAGGTACTTACGTCTGTTTGTGTTTGAAATTTTAATCCAATTTTTTGATCTATGCATCAATAATATGGTGTCTTATTTAATAAGGATTTGTTTATGAACTTATTTATACTATACGAAATCTTCGAGAATAAAGATGACTTTTTTTTTTCTTTGAACATTATTGATATTTAAAAAATGTGTAAATCACTTTAAAATTTAGTTTTTTGGGCGATATGTTAGTTAAAATTATATTTAAAATAAAACCCATTATGTTCTAATATTAAAATCCTCTAAAACACGAAATTACATACTGTGAATAATACTGGACCGAAAAATCTCAACAGTGAAAAGTCAATTATTAGGTTAACAACTCTAATGCGTATATTCAACATTTTAACAAAATATTTATGTTTTTTCCAGCGAAATGAGATTGTCAAATATAATTCACAATTGACAAAAAACCGCTGCCAAATCGGCCTAAAATGAAAAGCGGCGCACGTTCCAACTGATATGGCACAAATTGTATAATGAACACTGAACAAGGCCATTTGTACTGACACGGGAGATTTGAAACGAGCTGAAGGGGAAAACCTGTCTTGGTCAATTTAAATCCTTACCTATATTATTGTATTTCTAGAGATATGAGCAGGGAATTTATACAAATGAATTTCGGCTCTGTAACATGCTTGTATGTAATACAGCAAGGATTCAAAATAGAAATGACTTTAGTTGCTTTCCTCGCAAGAGACAAGCGCATTGAAATGACTTTACTGGATTTCTGCAGGCTGGGGGTTAATGCCAAGAAGTTTTATGTAGTCGAGTGTTGAGGACTCGGTCACAGCTTCTATTATTGAAGTATAAAATAACAAATATTCATAAGTTTATTACTTACCACCGACAGAATTGTTCACTACGCATAGGTATTTGCCAGAATCTTCAACTAATGCCTCTTTAATAATCAAAGTTCCAGAGACTTGCTTCACTCTATCGTCCAAAGTAACAAGTTGCTTTCGGGCAGTTCCTTCAATGAACTTATACCATCTGAAACAAAGAAAACAATTGTTTCATATTTACCGCCAATCAAAAACATACAATCTTGTGATTCTATCGTTAAAATTTTCAGAGGTGTTTAAAAGATACTAGGTGTAATAATAGAAGAACTTGAAACTAATGAAAACTGGTTCTAGAACTTTTATTGACAAATGCAAGGTGAATTATTTGAAATACTGTTCATCGATAATTGTATCTTCTAGTAATTTTACTGAAAATTTCTGATTGAATTCCTCTAAAGCAAAACAATTATGTTGTATTATTTTGTATGTGTGTGAACATAAAATGAAGGGAACCCATAATTTAAACAAAATGGCTACTTACCCCAATATTCCGTCATAGAAGTTCAGAGACTCATATAATTTTGCACGAATACAACTTACATTATTTGTGTTCTTTCGGGGAAACTGTCAAATATATCAATATCAAAGAGAAGTGCCCACAAATAAATTGTAAAGTCATGTGCGTGCAGTTTCTTTACCTGAAACTCGGCACAGGGAAACCTTGACTGAGGCAGAGAATAGGTCCGGGTGATTGAACCATTATTGACATTTCTTGGAGACGGTCCCCGGCCAATTTCGGTCCAACACTGCTAGTCGGTTCTTAACAATAAACCAGCAAGTTAAATCAAGAAGAAATTGTTATAATGTACGCACCTGAATGTTGTGAGGAATCCTGATATTAATGGTTTTAATGTTTTTATATAATCTGAATGTACACGTTTTTGTTATGGAAGGAGTAAAATGATAAGGATCTTTCTTAATAAATAGGTTACCTGAAACTTGGCACGGGGAATCCTTGGCTAAGACAAAGAATCGGTCCTGGTGTTTGAACCATCACTGACATTTCTTGGAGTCGACTGCCGGTCATTTTTGGTGGAACGCTGCTGGTTGGTTCTTAAAAATAACCAGCAAATACTAAATGCAAAATAAACATGTACGCACCTGAATATTGGAGAGAGTATATCCTGACGTTTTTATAATTTATTATAAAACAAAACATCACAAAAAGCTTTATTACTCATGTTTTTGAATGAGGATATCGGAAGTTTACCAAACCATGGAAATTTGTTAGTATGAATGATGCCAACTGAACAAACTCTTTAAATACCTGAAGCTAGGGACAGGGAAAGCTTGGCTAAGACTGAGGATAGTTCCAGGACGTCCCATAGTCATGACAACATCCTGCAGACGACCTCCCGTCAACGAAGGACCAACACTACTAGATGGTTCTTTAGATAGAAAGGGAATTTTAAAATCAGATTATTTTTGAAAACCCAATAAGTATGATGCTTTGAATGTCGGGATATTATGATATTAAAATAAACCAACGGTTATGTCAGGATTATCACTTTCCGGCTGATAAGGGTGATCATTATTATTACCAGAAGAAGTTAATAATAACGATTATTACCAGAGGAAGTTAATAATAACGATTATTACCAGATGATGTTAATAATAACGATTATTACCAGATGAAGTTAATATAAAGATTATTACCAGTAAAAAATATGTGCAGCTATGTGATTTCCAAATGCATTAAACAATATAACATAACAACTTTTTATTTTTTTAAATTTTGTTTAACCGTATTTATTTATCTACAAGCACAAAAAAGAGACACAATAAATAAGTGAGTAAAAATATGAGCGTGTTATAAGCAGAATATTATAAAACCTAACTAAAAAAGCTGAAAATCTCCTGAATCTAAAAAAGCCAATTGCCAAAGCTAAACAAGAACTGAATTTAAATCTATTACTTTACACATTGAAATAGATGGACTTGCAGTGGGTGGAAAATAAAATTCTACAAAAATTTGATATCATCTATGGACTTCATTATCTACAGAAAAGGGGGTACAAAGATGGCACAAAATAGTAACATGAACAATAATATATAATTCGGAAAAGCGTATGTCCATTTAAATTAAGCATAAAAAGGGCTAGATCCGAAATAATGTATTCTTCCACCAAAAAATAGCTAAAATGACTTTAAAAAAATGGCAAAATAAGCTTAAAGCACCACCCGATCACTTACCGAGGTGGAAGCTCAAGGCTGTCTACAGCTACTGGGAGAGACTTCATCACGCCTTCATCAAATCACACTGTAGTGTCTGCAACACACCACACAATGTATATTTATATCAAGTCAATCATGAGGCAAGTGACATATTCATGTGAGAAATGAGGACATCTTAAACTTCTTAGAAATGCCATCAACATGTAATATTCAATGATTAGATGAATGCGTGTGATTTCTTTTTAAGGAAAGGAAGGTGGTTAATAGTGGATATGAGATAAGAAGGATTACATGGGACATTGCTCTAGTTAGATTTATCACCAATCAGTTAGTTTCTAACATTAATAAAACCAATGTTTAACCTTTTCACCGCTATCCAGATGTACATAGAAATACAGGTGTGCATTTTCTATAAAAACGAAAACACACACGTATACGCGCAGCGCTGAGGGCACGGTTTATTTATGCACACATGTATGCATGTAGCGGTGAAAAGGTTAAGAACTGTACCTTATAGATACATATTTGTATTGGGCAAAATAATTTTTAAAAACATGCATTATTTTTGTAGCAGATTGCGTTGAAAACTTTTAAACCCATGCGTCGCTAAGAGCATAATGTTATGCATGAATAATCCATGCGTCCAGTGTTATGAGCAACCATGTACACGTTTCTTTCAAGAAAAAGTACCTATTCTATCAAAGAGTGCCGTGCACGGCCGTTAATCTGTATAAAACAGGAGTGCAATGAAAAGTTAATGGTTAATGTAGGTACCTCATGTTGGGGGCAGGAAAAGCTTGTGCATCACATAACATAACGAGAGGATTTGCACTTTGACCTATATTTTTATTCAAACCATCACCAGCTATTCTCGGGGCAGTTCTACCCGTCGGCTCTGCAAACACAAAATACTACGTCCAATATTCTACAAGAAGACTGATGCAATATTGCATGAAGAAAAGTATCAACAAATGAATCGCCTGAATGGTGGGATAGTTTGATAATTTACCTATATCGTGAGCGTACAATGAAAAGTGGCCAAGTCTTGTTTGTTGGAAGATTTAAATTGAGGATTTTCGCATGGAAGGAAGCTCATACGCAAGTTAGGATATTTTTTTATTTAAAGTATATTTTGTTTCAAAATATCCTGACTTGCGAAGCTGTGAGTTTGTGTCTATGCAAAGGACTTCAGTCTCAATTTTTCAACAGACAGGGATTTTGACTTGGTCACTTTTCGTTATATGCTCAAGATAATTATCTAGCCAATGTAAACCTCTTGCAGCAAACAATAAAATAAAGATACGATAAGAAGACTTCCTGAACCCAGGCCAAACATAAATTACAGTTTTTTATTCAACAATGTAAAATAATTTAACAGGTAATGTTGGTTTTATGTGAATACCACACAAGAGTCCCCACTGGACAGTCAGTGGAATAGTTGAGCCTCAATTAGGGATGCAGTGGGGAGGAATGAAATATGGGAGGGGAAAGAAAATAATAGTTGGAAAGTACCTGGATATTAAACACAATGGGTAACAGACCCAATTTTTATATTGTCGACTAGCTTTTGATATAAGGCTTTTATCAAAAGTATGAAATTTGAGAAAACATTGACGATCTTTTACAATAAATGTGCAACCTTCATTTACAAATTCATCATTGGTGAATCGAGCTCTAGGGCTAATCGCAAAATCCTGGCTAAGAGCAAAGGAAAGATCTTACCCCTCTGTCACGAAAGGTCGTCAAAGGCAGTCAGATTACAAGGATTTAAAAAATCATGCAAACCTATATATTGGGGCGGGATAACTAACCACCTCACAGGTTAAATATCCCGTATTTGATACTGGAGTGATTAAAATATTCCATCCTTGGAAAACTTGTCCCAATCTTTTAGGAGGAATATTATTTGTGGGCTCTGTGGAAGAAAAATAGCATGAAACGCGACATGGAAAAATCTCATGATACCTCTTAACGTTTACCGAATGTTGGGGTATAACATTATAGGAGAAGTTTAATAAATTAAATGGTGGCAAACCTAAACAAAGGCGCCGGATAGCTGACCACTTCACAAGCTAAATAAGCGGTCTGTGAAAGTGGGGTACTTAAGATCTTCCATCCCTGGAAGACTTCTCCCAATTGCTTCTTGGGTGCAATGTTATTTGTGGGTTCTGCATTATAAAACAAATAAAGTAAAACGAGACAGAAGAAACTGTCATTTTTATTCTGAATGTTGGGATCGATAAGCCAGATTTGAGGTTTTTAAAGAAACTGTATTCATAAAATGACTTATCTAGAATGAACTTAAAACTAGCAGAGAAATTTGAATGTGCATCTGTGCAAACATGTGCATATATAAAAATAATAATGAGAGATTGAGTGTGCAACGAAGGAAAATAGGGGATAGGAGGAGGGAGGTTAGGAAGTACCTGACTATTTGCCACTGGTTACCAATGATAGCCTAATTCATTCAAACAACATTTAGATTATGAAAGATTTTCTCTAACCGCCAGCGATTCTTGAGTATATAATACAATAATTTTGATGAATAATAACTATAAGACATATAACTTTATTTCACTTACATTTTTATTTAAAATTATCAACTCTGCCAGAGCTTGATCAGGAAATTTTAAAAATAAATGTGAAAAAAAGCAATTCATATTTTTCAGCCTTTTGAATTAAGTCTGATACTTTTATTTGTTTTAGTTTTTTATTTATAAACAAACTCAAACTAACCTGAAAATAGGAGACGGATAGCCAACTACTTGACACATCAAAAACACTTGTTCGCCTTGACGAGGGCTCATAAGCTTCCCCCCTTCGTACTTATCACCGAGGGCTTTAGGAGCTATGTTATTCGTTGGTTCTGCAATACAGGATTGAAAGCACTATCCAAATGTTAAGCACTTTGATATACTAGCCGTAGTCATGAATGTTTTGGAAAAGGTACCCGCAAATTCTAACGCGCATTATAATGTAAATAACAAACCTATAAATAGGCGAAGGATATCCAATAATTTGACACAATATATAAACATTACTCCAGGATTTTGCAGACATAATCCTTCCTAGAGATCTCTCACCCACAAGTTTTGGAGCAATATTGTTTGTAGGTTCTGAAAATAACGGTAGGAAACAATGAAATATTGAAATTTCTGCCTTATTTACGATTGTCACCTCCGTGGTCAATGTGTAGGAGAAGGTACCCGCAAAATCTACAGAATTATTGAAACATATTAATAACAAACCTATAAATGGGCGAAGGATATCCAATAATCTGACACAACATGTAAACATCGTCGCAACTCTTTTCAGACATTACTTTACCCAGGTACCGATCACCCACAAGCTTGGGAGCAATATTGTTTGTAGGTTCTGAAAAAATAATTAAAAAGTGTGACCTAGGCAATAGATCTAATACCTGGCAATTGAAGAAGGTACCCTGCAGAACATGGAAAGCCATTGTTTCCAAAGAGAATGCAGAGAATATAATAAACAAAAATAGTGAAGTACTTGACTGATTTTCCAATAAAGCAAATACATATGTAGTCAAACCAAAACTTGCCTGAACAGAGGAACAGGAAATGATTGTGCTTGGCAAAGTAACGCAAAACTTTGTCCAATGGCACGTACAAAGGTGTAACTTTTAGAATCAGCTGAAAACGTAGGCCCCTTAGCTCCTACAGGCTCTATACAAAAAATCATAAGATAATTATTATTTTGAAATTTTAACTTGCCTGAATAGCAGTACAGGGAAACCTTGAGCCTGACACAATTATTCAAAGCCAGTTCGTACCAAGCGAACAAAAGCTAAGTAAGTTCTGAAGTAATCCAAGTACCAAGATATATATTTGATTAATCAATCACCTACCTAAACTAATTTCAAAACAATAATATCACTCAAACACTCGCAGTTTCATAACCTTACCTTAAAAATAAATACACTACTTGCCAAGTAACTGATTTTCCGGCGGGTCAGGGTTAAAATATACAGTCAAAACAAAACTTGCCTGAACAAAGGGACAGGAAATGATTGTGCTTGACAAAGTAATCCAAAACTCTGCCCAATGGCACGTACAAAGGTGCTACTTTTAGAATCCGTTGAAAAAGTGGGTGCCTTGGCTCCTACAGGCTCTATACAAAAATACACAAGAGAAATTTAAAATTTTCAAAATTAACTTGCCTGAATAGTGGTACTGGGAAACCTTGAGCCTGACACAATAATCCAAACCCAGTATGCACAAAGCGAACAAAAGCTATGCTTGTTGCATCCGTTGAAAACGCAGGAGCCTTAGATCCCATTGGCTCTAAAGAAATCCAATTACCAAAATACAAATTTAGTTAACCGTGCAAACTAATTCCAAAAAACTAATACTATTCCAACATAGTACGTATTCACTTCACAACTGTATTTACCTAATAAACAAACACACAACTTGCCAAAATGAGGGAGTAGGAACATCTGACAAAAATACCAAATAATTTACGGTAAATACTTCTCATTGATTCAGCGGAAAATGCAGATGATCTTGAAGGTCCTATGACTTGAAATATAAAAACCTAATTCCTGGTTTAAATTAAAATGACTTGCCTGAATAAAGGAACAGGAAATGCCTGAGCTTGGCAAAGTAGCCCAAAACCTTGCCCGATGGAGCGCTCAAACGTTATGCTCTTAGAATCTGTTGAAAACGAGGGGGCCTTTGCGCCTACCGGCTCTATATAAAAATAAAGATACTTGTACATAATTATGAACTTGCCTGAATAACGGGACGGGATACCCTTGCGCTTGACACAACAGGCCAAAGCCGGTTCTCACGGAACGAATAAATGTAATACTTGCAGCATCAGTGGAAAATGCCGGCGCTTTAGACCCCATTGGTTCTAATGAAATTAAATAACCAAAATACTTATACAATGCCCAAAACAACCAGAAATTAAAATATATTACTAAGAGAATCTTGCCTGAATAGAGGGACTGGAAATGCTTGGGCCGGACACAAAATACCAAAACTTTGTCTTTCAAGGCGCCTTATTCGAGAAAGGGAAGAATCAGTGGAAAAGGTCGGGGCCTTTGCTCCAACTGGCTCTAAATAAAATAAAAATCTTAATAAGCATTGCTATCGAACAATGAAAAACACAAACGTTAACCGACCATATTGGGATATTGGACACCTGTTGCTCTTGAACCTGGGAATTCAATATAAAAGCTGACTAAAAGTACGCTCCGAACTAAGTGTTACAAATGAAAGAACATCTTACCTAAATGCAGGAACAGGGAAGGCTTGTGCTTGGCACAGTAGATTTATAGCTGAGTTGAACTCAAAGGAGTATGCAAAAGACGAGGAAATACTTGAAAATGCTGGTTTTTTGGATCCCATCGGTTCTGTTAATTGGTATAAAAAATATATAAAATGTGCAATTTGTAACATTTACAAACGGTTCTTACCTAAATATGGGGATGGGCAGGGCCTGAGCCTGACAGAGCAACGCAAAGTTCTGTCCTTGGTCTTTAATAAAAATGCTGCCTTTCGACTCCGACGAGAATGTGGGCATTTTAACACCCACGGGTTCTATAAAAACCCAGAACATTGTCCAGTGTAAGATATATTTTGTATAACGGTATATAGGGAAGAGGAACATGCAAGGATATAAAAGGATAGGGGACACATAAAGATTAGAACCTTGTAAAACAAATATAGAACACCATGCCACCTCCTTTCGATAAATAAAAATGTGTGCATATGAAACTGTGCGCATTTCTGAGACTCGGTTAATTGTATCATATAAATAAACAAATAAAATTGCAAACCAAAAAAACATTAGCAAATGTGGAAATTATACTTGTTTAACCCCTCGAGTCTTTTTGGGAGATATTTTTCCCATAAAACAAATAGCCGTAGAGTCTTTTGGGGAGATATTTCTCCCAGCCCGAAACAGAATCATAAAATCTCATTTTATCATATCTCATTTTGTACTAAAGTAATGTATATGATTAAAACTGTGTTAGAAAGAGAAAAAAACACACTTTTTATTGCCATTTAAAAGTTTACCCATTTAAGAAAAATTATCATTTATTATCAAGACTCGAGGGGTTAATACGTATGTATGTACTTTGGGAGTTATTATTATGTATGTAGTTTAAATTATTATCCAAGATGCACACCTAAAGATAGGCTGTGGATATCCCTGGGCTTGACACAACAGAGACATGCCACCTAAAGCAGCAATCATTTGAGAATAGGAGGTGGCCGCAGATGGAAAAGCCGGTGCTCTTGCAGTTACAGGTTCTGCATTCAACACGAAAAGATAACATCAGTAAGGAAAATAATAATATATAAGTGAAATAAATATGTAAATAAATATAATGTTCTATGAAATTACATAATGAATTAACCTGAAAGATGGGACAGGATATCCTTGGGCCTGACAAAGTAAAACAAAATTGTGACCAAATTCTTTCATCAGAGCTGTTGATTTGAACTCCGTTGAAAAGGTCGGGGCTTTAGCGCCAATTGGTTCTAAAGATAAATGACAGATATTATTTCTTCAATTATTGTATTGTTACCTGAATGAAGGAACAGGGAATGCCTGAGCTGGACAAAATAAAGCAAATGGCAGACTGAGCGGCCGTTCTATCCAGGACCTTTTCACGTCGCTGGAAAGGGTGGGTGCCTTGCCCCCTACCGGTTCTGGTTAATGGTCAGAAATGTATCCTTGTAATTATGTACCGACAAAATAGAAAATTGGGATAGAGTAATAGAACAAGAACTGACCTGAATAATGGAACTGGAAAAGCTTGGGCCTGACACAATATTGCAAAACTGATTCCAAGATTTCTAGATATTCCCGAAAACTTTACATCACTCGAAAATGTGGGTGATTTGGTACCAACAGGTTCTACAGACAATAAATATAAAATAATCATAAAACACTAGTTACCTGAATAAGGGCACAGGGAATCCTTGAGCAGGACAGAGTATTGCAAAATTTTGACCATAATTTCTCAAAAACCATGAAAACTTATTGTCAGTCGAAAAAGTGGGAGATTTTGAGCCAACAGGTTCTATAAAATGTAGAAAATAATGTTCAAGAAACTTGAGGAAATATAATATTATGCATTGTTACCTAGATAAAGGGACAGGGAAGCCTTGCGCAGGACAGAGCAAAGCGAATCCTTGATCTACATGCCTCACAAACCATGCTAGTTTATTGTCTGTAGCAAATGTTGGTGATTTTAGGCCAACCGGTTCTGAAATAGCAATTAAAAGTTTTCACTCACTTCAAAGTCCATTGCCATTCCAAAACATCTTTAGCGGGAATACTAGGTATATTAAATATAAATAAGGATAGTCTATGACTAGAGTATTACCTAAACAGAGGAACAGGGAAACCTTGAGCTGGGCACAGTAATGCAAATCCTTGATGTATATTTTTTACGAACCAAGCTCGGACAAACTCCGTTGCAAATGTAGGTGACTTTGAACCGACAGGTTCTGCGATTGAAAACAGAACAGAGATGAGAAATTAAATAGTATAAATTATACCTATGAGTTACCTAAACAGTGGAACAGGAAACCCTTGAGCCGGACACAATAATACAAATGCTCGATGTATGTCCTTTACATACCAAGCGAGTTTGGAATCCGTTGAGAACGTGGGTGACTTTGAACCGACGGGTTGTGCGATTGAAATAGAATAAAAATGAGGAAGTATAGAAAGTTACTATATATAAATTACCTAAACAGTGGAACAGGAAACCCTTGAGCTGGACACAATAATGCAAATGCTTGATGTATGTCCTTTACATACCAAGCGAGTTTGGAATCCGTTGAGAACGTGGGTGACTTTGAACCGACGGGTTGTGCGATTGAAATAGAATAAAAATGAGGAAGTATAGAAAGTTACTATATATAAATTACCTAAACAGTGGAACAGGAAACCCTTGAGCTGGACACAATAATGCAAATGCTTGATGTATGTCCTTTACATACCAAGCGAGTTTGGAATCCGTTGAGAACGTGGGTGACTTCGAACCGACGGGTTCTGCGATTGAAATAGAACAAAAATGAGGAAGTATAGAAAGTTACTATATATAAATTACCTAAACAATGGAACAGGAAACCCTTGAGCTGGACACAATAATGCAAATCCTTGACTTACGTCCTTTACATACCAAGCGAGCTTGAAATCCGTTGAGAATGTAGGTGACTTTGAACCAACGGGTTCTGCGATTAAAAACAGATCATAGATAAGTACTTAAAGCTAGAATTCTGCTGAACCGTTCCTATTTAAAGGAGAAAATTGAGAAAGTTTAAACAATTACCTAAATAATGGAACCGGGTAAGCTTGCGCCAAGCATAAAATAGGAATACTGGAATGCACAGGATGCTCGATAAAATCAATTATTTTTGATGGGAATTTGGGGGCGGCACTGCTAACTGGTTCTATATAAAATAAATTAATAAACATGTCATACTGCTGTTGAAAATATGAGAAATACCTGAATGCTGGAACGGGATATGCCTGTGACGGGCAAATCAAAGTGAGGCTACTGCCTCCAACACCATCAAAGGTTCTACTCTTATCCCCAGTAGGAAATTTTGGCGGCACTCGACCAATGGGTTCTGAAGGGTGTTAAATAAAATCAAAGCCAGGAAGGGAATATACCTAAACATTGGTACCGGGTACGCCTGTGCTGGACATAAGAGCGTGAGACTGCTAGATATCATTATATCAAATCCTCGGGTTCTATCCATCGTCGGAAACTTTGGCGAGACTCGACCTACTGGTTCTAAACACATTCAACTTTATCTAATTATGAGTTCAATGCCATTAACGTCACTCAAAATGTTGAGATTTGAACAAACCCACAAAACAAAATACAACAAACCTTACCGGTATGCTGGAACAGGGAATGCTTGAGCCGGACACAGCAATGTAACGCTTTTTGCATATTCATAAATATAACTTCTTCCGACTTCGACTGACGGGAATTTAGGCGAGACTCTACCCATTGGTTCTATTGATCAACAAGAGACAAAATATTGAAAGAAGACCCAAATTTAAATAAGTGGTGGGTAGCTACCTGAATGCTGGAACTGGGAATGCTTGGGCAGGACATAAGAGAGTGAGACTTTCATGTTGGAAGCTGCGGAAAGCTCGACTTGTGTCGCCCGTGGGAAATTTTGGGGGAACTCGACCAACTGGTTCTACAGAAAAAATTTTAAACTGCATTTTACATGCTTTGCACTGGAAAACTTACCATCAATTACGTAACCATGGACAGTGTTCAGTGAATACCTCGTATTAGTGTTAAACTTTGACTGTAGACTAACCTGAATGATGGGACAGGGAATGCTTGAGATGGACATTGTATGCTCAAACTGACACCGATTTTGGTGTCAAATCCACTGGTTTTCAATACTGAAGAAAACTTTGGCGGCACTCTACCCACAGGTTCTGGATAATGCAATTGAATAATGATTGTTACAGTGAAGGCCATATTGTTGGTGAAGCTTACCTAATTGCAGGAATAGGGTATGCTTGAGCAGGACACATTAACGTAACGCTTGAGTTATATTCAAAATCAAACAAGCGGCTTCTTTCTGAGGTAGGAAATTTAGGTGGAACTCTTCCCATTGGTTCTGTGATAAATGGTATAAAACAAAAGTTTCTTTAATACTAAGGTTACTTAAATTTGGTGCTTACCTAATTGCTGGAATAGGGTACGCTTGAGCTGGACACATTAATGTGACACTCGAGTTATACATAAAATCAACCAAGCGGCCCCGATCCATGGTTGGAAATTTAGGAGGAACTCTTCCCATTGGTTCTATGCGACGAGATATAGAATTAATAACAAGGCGAATGATTTCTTATCGCTGTGGCTTACCTAATTGCCGGAATAGGGTATGCCTGAGCGGGACACATTAATGTTACGCTCGTATTATATACAAAATCAAACAAGCGGCCTCGTTCCATGGTTGGAAACTTAGGAGGAACTCTCCCCATTGGTTCTGTGTTAAGTTAAAAATAAATACATATGATATGGTGGAATAATTTTGGTTCACCTTGGACAGCACAGTAGACAGTAAGTGATAATTAATCCTGAGATAGTTAATACCTGAATGCTGGAACAGGGTACGCTTGCGCTGGGCAAAGAAGGGTGAAGGGTAAAGCTACTTTAGCGCTAAACATCATCCCAGTCTGTACTGAAGCGAATTTGGGAGACACTCGGCCCATGGGCTCTGCAGGAAAATGACGTAAATGAAATATTAATAAAGTGATGTGTTGTACCTGATTGCCGGGACAGGGAACGCCTGTGCCGCACACAGTAGCGTGAAAGGTTCTGTGACCCTCGCATAAAATAAGGTTCCCGTTCCTATAGATGCGAACTTGGGAGGCACTCTGCCCATGGGTTCTGAGGGAAAATGGTTTTATATTATGATTTTTATACCTGATTGCCGGGACAGGGAACGCCTGCGCCGCACATAGTAGCGTGAAAGGTTCTGTGACTCTCGCAATAAAGATAGTTCCCGATCCAACCGAAGCGAACTTAGGAGGCACACGGCCCATGGGCTCTGGGGGAAAACGTTTCATATTAAGATTTTTTACCTGATTGCCGGGACAGGAAACGCTTGAGCCGCACATATTAGCGTGAAAGGTTCGGTGACTCTCGCAAAAAAGATTGATCCAACCGAAGCGAACTTAGGAGGCACACGGCCCATGGGTTCTAAGGGTAAAGAGTGATGAAAACGTATTTAATTGCGAAGTGTTTATAAGCTTACCGAGACATGGGCACCGGGAAAGCCTGAGCAGCACATAGCAAGGTAAGATTGTCGTCAATTCGGCTTCGGAAGCCACTTGTCGTTTGTGCATTGGGAAATTTCGGGGGAACTCGACCGACTGGTTCTGATATAACGGATATTTATATATTTTTATAAATAATATAATGTCCGTCAATGTTTGTGCCATGGTGTGTAAAGGGTATTGAGTGTGGTATTATCATTATGGTTATAATATATTCAACTGGTTTTACTGTTTATCTCATAATGTTTTACGATAGAGGATAACAAAAAAAAAGTTAAATATACAAAATATTATATGTTATAAAACTAGTATTTGGGTACCTGAATGATGGAACAGGGTACGCCTGAGCTGGACAAAGGAGGGTGAATGGTTCAGTTACTTTTGCACCAAAACTAATCCCGGTTATGACAGAAGGGAATTTGGGAGAAACTCGTCCCATGGGCTCTGCAGGAAATTGATTCAAAGTGATAAAAAATGCTCATGAATATATTTATTTACCTGAATGCTGGAACGGGGTACGCTTGTGCTGGGCACAGGAGGGTGAAGGACTTTTTCAATTTTGCACTTAACATCGTTCCCAATACATCAGAAGCAAACTTGGGAGAAACTCTTCCCATAGGCTCTGCAGAAAAATGATTTTAGAAAAATGTTAATTAATCAAAGTTTATACCTGAAGGCTGGAACAGGGTACGCTTGTGCCGGGCACAGGAGAGTGAAAGCCTTTGTTATTTTTGCACTAAACATCGTTCCCGTCAGATCAGAGGCAAACTTGGGAGAAACTCTACCCATAGGCTCTGCAGAAAAATGATTTTAGAGAAATATTAATTAATTAAATTTTATACCTGAACGCTGGAACAGGGTACGCCTGCGCTGGGCACAGAAGGGTGAAAGGCTCTGATATTCTTGCACTAAACATCATCCCCGTTAGGACGGAAGCAAACTTGGGAGACACTCTGCCCATGGGCTCTAGGGGTAAAGAAGCGATGAAAAACTATTAACGTACCAGTGGAGATCCCTTACTGTTATAGGCTTTAAAACCACAACCTCTAGCGGATGATGTTAAGAGTTTGAGTGAATGAAATGTTTTCGTGTAAGCTTACCGAGACATTGGCACTGGAAAAGCTTGGGCCGGGCATTGCAAGGTAACACTTTCACTGATTCGGCTTCCGAAGCCACTTGTCGTTAGAGCGTTGGGAAATTTCGGGGGAACTCGGCCAACTGGTTCTGTTCAAATGTTGGGAGAGGGTATAAAATAACAAATTATCGCTTACCTTTGCTCAAGGACATAAATTAGTTTATTAGTTCCTGAACCACTTACCTCCGTCAAAGAGGGAAACACACCATTCAAAATATAATAATGTAATAAATTAAACCATTTGGGGATAAGGATTCGTATTCTACAGGAAGGAGGATTGATTTTGTTCTAGGTAACTAAGATAAGTCAGTATCATTTCTTGTGGCAATAAGACGTTTGGATTTTATGAACTTTAAATTTACTGGCAATCACTGAATAAATTATGTCAATTTTGCAGGGTACCCTATCCCAACATTCAGGCAACGTTTGTTTATACATCGAAATATATTGTGTTCAGGGCTAAAAGAATGCTCTTCAAAACGGAGTGTTTTTTAAAGGGATATTATCGATGTGCCCTACGTAAACTATTTAGAAACCTCTTACTTCAAAGGAGTACGAAAGTTTTTCCAAGTTTGCTCCAGTAAAGTGACAGGTTTACTAATATAGTTAATTGCTTATATAGAGCATGTCGATATTCCAAGCGATGAATCACAAATATTTTTTTAGCCCTTAACACCACAATGTGGAATGGTAAAAAATAACAATTTTGCTGAGAAAAGATGTATTGTGTTAATAATTAATTGAATGACAGCAGCAAATGTGTTAAAATTTTTACCATGTCCGAAAAATCAGGCACGTATAAGGAATTGAATAGAACATACGTATCTCTTACCTAACGATTGAAACCCAATGGTTTTTTTAAATTTTTTCAGAGTAAGTATTTATTATTCAATTATCTCATAGGTGAAATTAATAGGCAAAGTCATTGGCGTAATGATTTTTTTCAAACAAGCAAATATTCAATAGATTTGAAATTTATATTAAGGGCGAGAGGGACGTCGGAGAGTTATTATTTATTCATTCAAATTAATGATAGTATTATTATGCCATACGATAAACATAATGTTTTTAAATAGAAAAATATTTATTAAATATTTTATAAATTTACATAGGCTTAGTATTTATCAAAATCTAATCATAAATATTACTTTTTCTGACCGTCCCATTGTTTTACAAAATATTTAAAATACGAATATGATTTTTACAGTGGAGAAAAGTATTTTAATCCTTTATCGTTGCGTTTTTGTAAATAAACATAAACAAAGATTTGTAATCCGCATTACAAAAAAAAAAAAACATTAAAGTTACGTAGTGTTCATAAAAAAATTAAACCACACACTGTTCTTGTTTTTTAATTTATCTTATCGACAAATTACAGAAAAACCTTTACAGCATTTTTTTAAGGATATTCAATTTTAAATGTTTTTGTAAAACATGCGTAGAACGGTCAGAAATGTGTAATATCTCTGATTATATTTTGATAAATGCTAAGCCCATGCAAATTAAAAAAAAACGTAAAAAATATTTTTCTCTTTAAAAACACCATGTTTTTATCGTATTGCACAATTATATTATCATTATTTTGAATTAACAAATGATAACTCTCCAACGTCCCTCTCCCCATTAACAAATTACATTTTCACAAAAATATATAAATATATCACTATTCTTTCACAGACTAAAAAATGCATTTGAGTAACTGAATATTTGCAGAGTTTGATGAATAAATGCATTTTTATTTAATTGCATACTAAAAGCTACATGAAGAGGATAAAAAACTAAGTTTTACAAAAGTATTAATAGACAAGCTGAAAAACTATGGTATCAAAAATCAAATTGATCCCGAGTTACGTTTACTGGTTTATTGAAGGGTGGTCGTTAGAATAATAATAATTTACAACCTTTGAGAACAAATGTTATTTAAGTCTATTTGAAGTACTTATAACTGATTTGAAATCTTAATGCATTTATTCAAAAAATAAATAAATAAATAAAAAAAAACTGACCAAGTTTCTCAGCATAACCGTAAAATGAATATTTTGAAATTTAACCAACAAAGTGATTGAAATTTTTACAGGTTTGGAATGTGCGAAAAATATAACTGAAATGTTCACATTCTATTATAGTTAGAATCTGTAGTCTCAACAGAATCAGAAGAAAACTGATTTTATAAAGCGGCAAAAAATCTCGAACTCTAGCGTCTGCGTAATGGAATTTTCACAGCTTTTCTATCTAGAATCTCTAGATCAATTCAATGATTTTCGGCTCGTAAGGTCATTTCTGACATGAGCTTGATGCTTTGAAAAAAACATTTGACTGATAAAAAAATATATATATATATTGTTTGTTCCATATTCTTCGAGTGTTATGAAATAATTTTTTTTTTAAATGAGTATGGAAACTCGTGCTGAGCCGGGCATAAACTGGCAATTTATAGTTTCGTTCCATAACAGTTTCAAGTAATTACTCAAGTTCATGAATAATTTACGACAATCATGACAAACTCAATCCAGACAGAAAAAGTTTTTAATTAAATTATTAAACTTATGAAAACTTTGAAAAACGCTGTTTATTTTACGAAACAGAAAATCTTGCTAATTGGTCAACTATAAATCTTTAAATTAAAAATATCGACTTTTAAGAAAACTTGGTCAGTTTTTCAAACGTGGCCTAAAAATTACGAAAAAAATGGCAAGAATTCTTACCAGTGATGACGAGTCGTCCCTTTGTAGCGCTCAGTCTGGTCTCTCCGGTTAGCCTGTGTCGGGTGCGACATTGGTAAGACTTATAGCCATCTTCAGGCCCAACATCCCTGATATGCAACTCTCCGGATGGTAAAACCAAATACTTTCCCTCTGAAGGAAACAACAAAATCGTCAGTATTGTACAGAAGAGTGGTTAGAAAATGTATTATAGCATTCGATGAAACTCAGTTCAACTAATTCATTACATAGTTTTTCGACCACCAAACTAGACTAATGCTCATGTTTTGGCGCCCAGTCAGATTTTATGATGAATCAGTTGAACTAAATTTAAATAAACTAAAGAAATTATTTTAAAATTCATTTTACAGTCTTTGTTGATACAACATTTTAATTATTATTTGATTGCACGAGTACAATTTTAATGATCAACGTGTATTTCTCTAATAAAACAAAGTGATTTGAGATACATAATTGAGAGTTCATGTTGGAAAAAAGTTAATTATGAATCAACCAAAAGAGGTTGTAAATCGTTTAAGTATTTCAAGCATGCACTTATAAACTATGTGAAGAGAGGAATAAAGGAAGAGGTAGGCCGTGAAGCCCGTGGAATTGGAGGAATTAAACTGAAATTTAGGAGAAGATGTTGGATAAATAATAGAAAACCAAATCCTGCATTTAACCGATTCATAGGTCTTTCGAGAAGCTGTAAGAGAAAACAAAACTAGCTTTATCCGCGGCGCAGAATTAAAGAATATTATCAAAGTAGAACTCGGCAGTTTTTTGTAAATTTATATCATCGTATTGAACCTACAGAAGCGCACAATCTAGGAAAACGTTTTAAAGAATAAGGAAGACTTGACGAACGCCAACTCTAGAATCGGGATTGGCTCATTCAGTAATTAAAAATTATATAAACCGAACCATTGGGATCTGCTTTATTGTCGGGAAAGATTTCCTTAGTAGCATCTCCCTCGCTCTCAATCCAAGAGACCACGGCGACGTAGTCAGCTACAAAGCTGGGGATATGGCATTTCAAGATGGCTGCATTCCCTCGCAAAACATACTCCTCCATCAAGCTTACGGCATAGGACTGAGCGACCACTGAAAAAGAAATATTTCGGAACTAGAACGCAGTCAAAACATAAATTACCGATGGGGAAACCTATATCTACATTAATAGTGAGATAATATGGTTTAATAATACCTACGGGGACGAAGAACGGAAGCCCTCAAGGTCTCGATATGGGACCATTGATACTTAATACCGCTTCTCTGGAAGATACCACATACATCAGTCCCGCCTAGCAAATCAGAAACAGAAGTAAGTAAATTAAGCACATGGACATGGCTGTCAGTGTGTTGATAGTCATGAGCAGAATATTGTTTATCTCGTCATCAGAACACTTGAAAGATAAGTCATTTTGGTTTGCCGTCAAGTGTGACTAAACAAAGATGACGTTTTAGAGAGTGAAGCCATTACGTCACAGAATTAAAGAAATGAAAATATGATGTATTTTTAGTGAGACACTTATCGATCCGGAACCGCCTAAAAACTAAATGGACTCTTTATCAATTAAAAAAAAGACTGTATAATCCTAACTACTCGTAACTGCCAGGGTTTGATCTACAAACTTCTATGTAGTGCGTTACGTTGTTAATTATTAATCATTAGGGGCAATTATGATTAATTGACCCGGTATCAAATGTCTAAATATGGAAGGCAGTATAGGCACTGGGCACGAGTAGTGAATAGAGGTACTTAGTGTTCTTTTTTATCTCAAAATGTACCAATTTACTGAATTACGAGGAAAAAATAAAGGGAGCGCATGAAAAGGAAGGATAAGTTTATAATCTGTTATGAACTCGCAAGGAGTACCATAGTCTGATGGGTAGATGTATTCCCCTCCCGCAGTATCTTGCCAGGATATAATTTCCACATGATCGCTCACGAACGAAGGGATGTGACACTTGAAAACAGCAGCATTTCCCTTGATAACGAAAAGATCGTACACCTGTGCTTCATAATACTGGTTCACGGCTAAAAAGAGCAAACGAGTAAAGCAAATTAAAATAATGAACGCCACATTATGCAGGACGTTACAGAAATGTATAATTATTATGTTCACGCGTTCTCTTCCTAAATTTCCTGTCTTATGTTGAATATTTTCCTAATAGCAAATTTGGAAACGAGGAAACAAATGAAGGAAAAGGAAAAAAGAGTAAAGGATTGGGACGAGGGAGATGCTCGGGCCTTTATACCATCATCAGGTGAAGCTTCTTCAGAGGAAGAAGAGGTATAGGAAGTCCCGTCGTTCATGATCCACTCCAAGATCTGGACGTAGTCCGCCACGAAAGACGGAATCAAGCATTTCACAATAGCCGTATTGCCTCGCAAGACGTATTCATCGATTACGCGGGGTTCGTATGTTTGATGAACAACTATAAGAAAATGCATTTTTTTGGTTGAATGAAAAGGTGGAGTAATTGACAAGAGTTTTGATCTAATTTCTGGATAAACGAACGCTGTAAAATAATAAATAGTTTAGTGTAATCTGATTCTGTTCTATCTACAGTCTTCTTTTTGAAATGGAATAGGACATAGGCATGGATTTTGGATTTCGGGTCAAATCACATCACAATTTACCATCATCGGCATTGGTAATGTTGGCCAGGAATATGGCCCCGTCGTCAGTTTGCCAGCTGGTCACTTGGACAAAGTCAGCCACAAAGGAAGGGACGATGCACTTGAGCAGGCCCGTGTTGCCACGCAGAACAAACTCGTCGTTAACGCGCGCTTCGTAGAACTGGTGAACGGCTAAATAAATCATACAGTAATGAGCTTGGCGGTAGATCCTATGTTAACTTGTTGATTGCGAGATGAATTTGGACAGAGCTGAATAAATTAAAATAAACAAACGGGGATCGTCCTGGTAAGGAAGCGGGAGATGGTTAAGGTCAGGTGTTCGTGTTTTACCATAGTCAGCGCCCGGATAGTACGAGCCCCCCTGAGAATCTGTCCACATCTCAACGACGACGAAGTCCGAGACAAAACTCGGCACCTCGCATTTCATTATGGCCGCATTCCCTCGGATGACATACTCATTGTCCGCCTCGGCCTCGTATGATTGGGCGACAACTGCGATTCATAATTGAAATAATTTGATGAAATCAAATTGGCGTGCTGCAAAGCGACGGGGACGTTGGACTAAACTACAACTGCGATTTATTTTTGCTTACTGTCATAATACCGACCTCAAAATAACAGTAACAAAAATCGCTCTACAACAGCATCAAAAATAGGGAATGAGGATTGCAAGATTGAGATTGCCCGTTGAGAATTGGGATGGGAGAGGATTTTGATGAATTGAGGACACCAGTGATTTACCATAGTCAGTTTGAGCATCTGATCTAGTGAAAACTTCGTTCGTATTCGAGATCCAAGCATCAACAAAAACGAAATCTGCTACGAATGAGGGAATTTTACATTTCATGACGGCCGCGTTTCCCCTTATCACGTACTCGTTCTCGGCTTCAGTAACGAAAAACTGAGACACCACTGAAATAAAATTATATGCATTTAAAAAAAATCATAGCTAGGGATCATGGGATGCTAGAATTGGAGTGGAATTTGGAAATTGGTGAAGATTTTTAAGTGTCGTTACCAAGGTCATCGGAAACTGTTAAAATTTGGCCAATCTCATCGATCCAAGACTCAACCTTTACAAAATCGGCGACAAAGGATGGTATGGAACACTTTACAACCGCGGTGTTTCCTTTTATAACGTATTCATTCATAATCTCAGCTTCGTAGAACTGGTTAACAACTGCGGAATTTAAAAAAAATTAACAAATAAAAAGCAACAAAATTTATGAATGACCAGGAATTGGATTTGCGGAATGGAGATTAGGAAGATGTATAAGTATGACATCGTGCTGGATGCGTTACCAATATCCTGGGTAGGTAGGTACTCTGATTCATCCGACCCGACCCACGCCTCGACCTTCACAAAGTCGGCTACAAATGATGGTATGTTACACTTCAGAACTGCAGTGTTCCCGCGAATTACGTATTCCGACACCACTTCAGCCTCGTAATACTGGTTCACAACTAAAGAAGTTAAACTGGAATTAATAAGTAAACTAGTAACAAAGGAGGGAAACAGGATCTCGGAGGTCACGAGGAGTAGGATGCATGGAAATTAGAATAGTACGCGGGTAAATTAGTACCATCTGCTGAAGTTGAAATTGTTTCCATTGAGAAAGTATTCCCAGAGTTATCTTGCCACGACAACACGGAAACAAAGTCTGCCACGAAAGAAGGGATGGAGCATTTCAGTACCGCAGCATTCCCTCGGATGACATACTCGTTGTTTACTTCTGCTTCGTAGAATTGCTGGACGACTGACGGGAAATTATAATATTACTTGTAACAAGAGAGGAAGGAACGTGTTTCAAAGTATTATTGAAACACGCGGGGTACAGGAGATTTGGAGGCAAGGAAATGGAGCTGGATAAAGCAGATGGACAAGAAAAAACAGACCGTAGTCATCTCCAGGATAAATGTCTTCACTTTTGTCTGTATGCCAAGACAAAACGGTAACGAAATCCGCTACGAAAGATGGGACTTGGCATTTCAAAATAGCGCTGTTTCCGGTTATGGCGTATTCTTTATTCACGTCAGTATCGTAGTGCTGTGATACAACTAACCAACAACACGTTAAAATACAATAATAACACCACTAACAATAATAAATAGTAACACAAACACAATAATTAACTTCAACCATCACAAAGAAGGCGATAACAACCTAGGCCGACCTGAAATAAAAGCGAATTATGCAGGTTGAAACAATGTAAAAAAAAGTGAAATGAGAAGCATTGTATAGAAATTTTCCCACAGAGAGTTCGCTACGGAATGCAATATTGCCATAAAATATTATTATAGAAATTATCTGAGAGAAATGACTTTTTACTAATAATATATTCAATAACTTGGAGTTATTTCCTTTTTATAAAAGCACAATAGTTTAACCCCTCGAGTCTTGATAATAAATGATAATTTTTCTTAAATGTACATGGAAACCTTTAAAATAGTAATAAAAACGTGTTTTTTCTCTTTCTAACAGTTTAAATAATATACATTACTATAGTACAAAATGAGATAACATTTGACTTTTATGAGTCCGTTTCGGGCTGGGAGATATATCTCCGCAAAAGACTCTACGGTTATTTGTTTTCTGGGAGAAATATCTCCCAAAAAGACTCGAGGGGTTAATATTACTGTAATTTAAATAGATAACAATGTATTCCATCAAGTTGCGAGACAGCGATATAGACGGGTTCGTGTTAAAATAACCTCAGTGAGAAATTGAAACAAACGTTTTCAATGGCAAGATGTGATGGTTCAGATTTCTGAAAATATCACGCAGGAATTTCTTTTGTGACACAATCCAATTTGAAAAGCCCGAAAACGTTACTCATTCGTATGTAAATCAGTTAACAGGTAGGGCTATACTCAAACATACGAGACAAATAATAATACCAGCTTGTCTACAATACGTACAAATGTATGAATTCATTTCCCACCTGTTTCTGAGAGGTGTTTACAAATTTAATTTGGGTTGAAATTTGAATAGCATGTAGAAATAAAATGGTAAAAATAATCAAACAATTATTCAAGTTGGTGAAATATTGAATTGAAAGACTCGTTGACTCTCGATGAGGATTCAATTCCCCGCCATCATCAACACCTTTACTGTCATATTATATAAAGCAAACATATTTTCAATACACAGAGGACGTTCTGTTTTACGACGAAAACACACGCTAACAGGAATTATTTTTTTAGAAACATTCAACGTAATATGATATGGTGTAAAAATGAAAAAAAAGCTTTTATTCGTTTTCCTTTAATTAAGACTAAACGAAACTTAATACGCGCTCACAGATGGCGCTAATTCAAATATTTTATGAGTAAAAAAAAAATCACTTTTAGCTGGTAATGCTTAAACACACGGAATAAAAAATGGAATAAATTGTTACTGTAAATTTAAAGCTCAAGTCCTTAAAAAAACTTATAAAATACAACATATTATTGTAAACTTAACATACACAGTACTTTCATTGAATGACTTGAGCTTTAAACTTACAATAACAATTTATTCCATTTCATATTCCGCATATACACCCGCCAACAAACAATTCATCTCAATATTTAAAGGCATTAAGTGCCAAAGTTGTTTATTTCTAAAATGTTTAAGCGCCGCCTGTGAGCACGTATCGCGTTTCGTTTAACCTATTTAAGTCCGAGACTATTGTTTCAAATAGTTTCTAATTTAGAATATTTAATCAGTTTATACAGTCAGTATCTTTTAAAACAACAGCCAGAATTTGTTTTTTAGATTGTTTTCATAGTTTTTTTATAGCCCTTAAAAATATATCATTTCTTCAAAAGTGGACTGGTATTTAATGCAAAAAATAATATTAATTTATAAAAATGCATAAAAACTTTTGAGAACAGTTACATTTATTATAACGATTTATTTCACCCACAATTAATTGATATAAGAGGGTGCCTTTTTGTTTCATCCGAGTAGGTACCTAATAATAATTATTTTCTATCAAAATATAATAATTATTGTTTACCCGTCATAATGAATCAATGACTTAAATCAATTCAGTAATAGATATCAACTAACACGAGATTGAGATATTTACCTGCTCGGACGTTGACATCTCTCGACAGAGTAGAGCCCACGGTACTGCGAGCGAGACAGATGTAGACCTGCGCGTGAACCTCTTGGCGGTAATCCTCGGCACGGAAAGGCGGGAAAACCAAGTTTCCGTTCGGCAGTACCTACAGAGAGAAAAATCAGTTTATAAACACGTTTCATACAGGGTAATAGGTACTTACCCGTGACCAAAATGGCTATAAGTTGTCCATTGCAAGTTTGTTTATATTATGTTAGAGTAACTTTGGTTACCGCGGAAAACAGATTTATTTTTAACTAGTTGATGTGTAACCCAGCCTTGCTCTGGATTATTTATTTTTATGGGTAAAGTTATGAAGTTGTGAATTCTTACTTGACGTTTGGGTGCCATAATTGATTTGGCAAGGAAAGTAATGCCTTGTGGCGACTATTACTATCTCCAAACAAAGAAACATTAATTTGAAAATTTTATTTCATTCCAAAAATTTATTTTTTCTAAATAATAAAGTTCTTAGGTAGGTACCTAGTTGGGTTTTCAGTTTTGAAAAAATTCTACCCAAACAAACCTTCTTCTTTTGAATATGTAATCTGTGGCTAACCAGCGTGGTATATCTATGGGCTAACCTCAATACAACATGGCGGGTTAAATGTTTTTCATGCTGATTTTAAAACGTTATAGCAACAGTTTTACATATTGAATTCCATTCAAACTACTCTCTAAACTTCCCCGGCACTAATAAGAACAAACTATGCTATTTTCAAGGAACACGGTAGAGTAAATTTTGAGAAAATCAAGGAGACACAGACAAACATTCATTTTTATACAGAGAGATTCCATAATTACGTGTAAATTTTGATGGGAACCATTGGATCTATCGTGCCTCAAATTCTGGAGAATATTTTATGAACGATGGAAAAGAGTGGGAAGGAGAATGTAAAGAGGGTTGATATTTCAAAGGAGGAGCTTTACAACTATCAAACATCGGTGAGTGGGACAATGAATTATTTTCTAATACATTACATTCATTTGTTTTAAACCTCAAATTACCTACCGGTTTCAGAAGTACCCATAATTGGGACAATAATGGCAAGCCACAAAGTAGATGGTTTTTAGGGGCATTCATTATTCTCTACTTTATACTGATAAAAGCCATTTACAACAACGCTTCAAATCCGAGAAGTGAATCTTCTCCAGCTCGACGTGTAAAATTTTCACACTCATTCTAATTTGTTTTTGTTATTATTACATAATATTAGTTACACATATTTTATTCGAGATCTTTAGATCTCGAGATTAGAGATTTTTTCGTGTTTTAACAGAAAAAATTAACCCCGTTAACGCTAAGAAATACATAGATTGAAACTTTGTTAACTATGTAAACAGTGGAAACACTGAAGTATATTTACAAAATATAAACAAACGTTAAATTAATAACGAAGAAAAAACAGCTAACAGTAAACCTAGAATGTTATTCTGAGCTTTACTGAATCTTATTTCAAGATTTTAGCGGAAACCAGTGTTTACTAAATCATAATGTATTTTTAAACAGTTTTTTTATTGGTTTTAAAATGCGAGTTCAGCCAACCGAAAATCGTGGGAGTCCCAATCCTTCTATTAATACATGGGCAATATTGTTTTCATCAAAAGCTCGTTATGGTCCTAAACCTGAAGAAAGATCTATCATTTGTAAAGGTGAACTTTATAACGGTGATTCTGATTCTACTTTAAACGCATTATCAAATTATCAAGTGGGGGGGGGGGAGAGACGTCGGAGAGTCATTGTTTATTAATTCGAAATAATGATAATATTATTATGCAATTGGATAAGCATATTGTTTTTAAAATAAAAATATTTATTACATAATTTTACATAGGCTTAACATTTATCAAAATAAAATCAGAAATATGACCTTTTTCTGACCATCCTACGTACATTTTACAACATATTTTTAAATGAAAAAAAATTTTCGAGAAGAAATATTCCAAAAAGGGGTGCAGTTATTTTTTTTATGAACACTAGCTTTAATGTTTTTTTTTTTAATGTGGATTAAAAAACTTTGATAAGTTTTTTTAAACGTATCGGGAAAGAATTGCAATAATTTTTCTTCACTTTTAAAAATAATTTTTAAATGTTTAATATTTGATTTTGATAAACGCTAAGCCTTCGTAAATTTTTAAAAAAATGCAATAAATATTTTTCTCTTTAAAAACATTATGTATATCGAATTAATAGATAATCCCTATAGCTACTTTATTTTGAAGAAACATTTTTTTTAAATTCCTCTCATATATAGGAAAGGCATTCGGAATAAAGAAGCTATTGTACAAACCTGCCAATAAAGGCTAACACTAAAAAATGCGCGCTTTATAGTCTGCTAACGAAAGAAATACCACAAATGATTTGTATTACATGGAAATTCTATGCGGGTAGTTAGAAAAATTTAAAAAAAAACGTTCAAAAACTCTTCATTGGTTTTTAAACTTAAAATTAAAAAAATAATAATAAAATAAAAAATAAAAAAAATCATTTTCACCTTCAACCACATCCATAACGTCGTATTTTCAATCTTAGCACTCTAGCTCACTCTTAAGTCACGAGCCGCCACTGCATGTGACTATATATCTAGTTTAATTGCATAGTATTTAAAATGTCTTAGTCCGTGGGTTGTATATTTTAATGGGATATTAAAGGTGTAGTTTGTTCAAGATCTTGTTAAAATAATTGATGGGGATTGTAGGGGAATATGAAGATTAGATTTGAAGAGATGAAGGATTGCAAATTTAGCATAAATTTGTCTAATCGTCATAACATCTAAAAGCTTGAAAATTCAGCAGAATCTGTAAAGTATGGTACTCGAAGAATAATTTTAATTATTGTCTTTTGGGCTTTTAATAGTGGGTCTATCTATACAAATGTTAGTTGCACTTCCCCGAGACAGTGGTAAATATGTGATTATGGATTGAGAAAGAGCAAAATATATGGTCCTTAAAATTGTGCGTGGGAAGAAACATATTTTTTGGTTGTAATATAGTCAATGTGATCAGTTCAGCGTAGGTTTGCGTCAATTGTGATTCCTTACTATTATTTTTTTTTAACATTTTCGATTTTTCGGCATTTACGAATTGAATTTAATTGCAACAGTCGTATAATTATAGTTTTAAATGCTAATTTTGTAATTTTAATTTTATAAAACATGTATTTATTACATGTTGGGTATTCTATCGTTTTTTTCCACTATTTATGTAGGCATTTGTGATTAAGGAAATGGCTAAGAAATTAATCTCCCATTGTTTTTTTAAGTAATGTAATTATGTATCTAACTCACCATCTTACCATCTATATATATAAAAATCAATGTAAGTTTGTTTGTTTGTCCTCGATGTTCTCGAAAATTACTCTACCGGTTTCGCTGAAAATACCACAGTTTGTTTTTGTTAGTGCCGGAAAGGTTTAAAGAGTAGCTTGAATGAAATCCAATATGTAAAACTGTTGCTATAACGTTTTAAAATTAGTATGAAAAGCATTGAACCCGCCATGTTTTATTTAGGTTAGCCCATAGATATAACACTCTGGTTAGCCACAGATTGCATATTCAAAAGAAGACGGTTTTTTTGGGTAGAAGATTTTCAAATCGGAAAACAAAAGTAAGCACCTACATGATTCAGATATATTTTGAAAAAATAAATAAATGTTTGGAATGAATTAAAATATTCACATGAATGTTTCTTTATTTTGAGATAGTTACTTTCGCAGTCAAATCAATTATGGCACCCTAATGACAAGTGAAAAATCCCGAGCAAGACCGGGTACACATCAAGTAGTATTATATAAACAATACAATTATTGTATAATAATGTCAACCAGTGAGAGGAGTTGTCGTAAAATGTCAATGTCTCGCAATAATGCTGTTTTTATTATTTATACTGTACACAACAGACATGATAAAAAAATAACAAAAAATAAATATCAACCGTCCAATTACGGTGTACAAAAATTATGCGTAAACAAGAGAAAATAAAAGAGTGCGAGTCGAGTGAAAACAAAACAATGATTAACGCTTCCTGAAAGAGAGAAGTGAACGAGATTCGAGAAGTTTGAAAAGTTCTGGGGGTTATCGCTAAATACTTATTATATCATCATAATTTAACAACTGGTATTCACTTTGTGCCGTCATTATTAATAAATGAATTAAATAATATACTTTGTATTCACCACTTTATTAATACACACGTGTTTAGAAAGCTATATAGCCATCTCTTGAATTTATTTTCATATTAATATTAATATTAATAATAAAAATAAATCTTTTTTAATTTCTAATATAAATTTGTTATTCAATGATTTTTAATAATTTTCGTTTATGTTTATAATTTGTCTATTCTTATATTATTGTGTTCTAATTTTTATCATTTTTCTATACTTGACATTATTACATTTAGTATTCATATACTCCTGATGAAGAAAGCATCGCTTTCGAAACATGTAGATATCTGTGTATTAATAAAGCGGTGATTGAATGTAAGTATATTATTTAATTCATTGACTTATTAAATCAGTTAAAAATAAAACAGTAACTTTATTTACATCACTTCTATTTGTCATATACATTTGCCGACCGGGTTTAGCTTCGGGGCAGAATACTGCCGGTATGTAAACAAAGTTATTGTTTTATTTTTAAATTATAATGTCACATCACCAAGTTACCGCTTCATATGAAAATACATATTATATCCATTTGCTTGCCATTACAGTGGATGTTATACAGGGTGTAACAGCACGTACCCGACAAACTAGTGATTAACCAGTGATTCCTGAGCTTATTTGGAGTAAAAAACGTAAATGATATTGTGGTCTCCCCAGTGAATTTTTTTTTCTGATAAATATTTTTTTAAATCTTTCACATGTCGTCACCGGTCACCCAGTCGATTAACCGCCCAACCCCCCCCCCCCACCCCAGCCCTAACTGCCCAATACCTAATATTTTTAGGTAAAAAAAAAAAATATATTTTTTTTTTTTTCGAAGAAGAATTCTTCTTCTAGAAGGTTTTCACTTTGTGATGTCATTATGTATTTTAATTAAAACAAAATAACTTTGTATAATAATAATAATAATAATAATCGGATGATTTTTATACATCACTTTATTAATATACAATATTACTACATGTTTCGTGAGCGATGCTCACATCTTCAGGTATCAATGTATACAAAGTTATTTTGTTTTAATAAAAATAAAAAATATATTTAATTTTAAAAAGTCACCGAAGACTAAAATGCATGTACATTTCTTTACTCCATATAAGCTAAGGAATCACTGGTTAAAGTATGAGGGTACGTGACACATTTCCACAAAAGGTTGGAAGAAGGATAAATTGGTTCTTACGAAAGGAATATGGAAAGTTTCGGGGTTTCTTAGTAGGCGGCGATTAATATTGATTTTGGCCAAGAGGGAAGATTCTACGTGGTTATTTATAATTTTGAAAAGAAATTTGATGTAATTTTTGTCACGACGATCATGCAATGTGTCTAATTTGAAGTATTCTTGGCGTTTCTTGTACCTATCCTATATTCTTATAATAAAGGTAAAGTATTAAATTCAGTCGAATGCTTATGGAAATCAAAGATATCAATTTAGATTCATTAATTAAATGGGTAAAAGTATGTATGCCTATGCAGTAAATTATGTATTAAAAATATTGAGAAAGAATACATAGTTTGGTTTTACAGGTTGGAAAAAATGATTGGGTTATAGTAAAAACATCGACATCGATATTATATTATTTTCATTAGATTTTTTAAGCATGTAAAAAATGACTGTCTGTTTTTATATTATTCCTCCGAGGATTGTATTACACTATGATAATGATGGCTTGCGACAGCTGTCTCACTTTTTGACGTATACTATACCTACACTATATTATAAACTGTTGATTTCAATCTCAAAAAAAAGTTGAATAAATGTCAATAGAATAAAATCACATTTATAAATACGCATACGACGTAGGTACGCGTTTTGTAAAAGAAAAAAAAACTTGATAAAAACACCAGAAAATAAGTAGTTATGTGTAAATATACTTCTTCTTATAACTAGTGACGTGCACCGGGAAATATTCACGGGAACGGAAAATGTTATTCTAAATGAGGTTGTTTCCAATTTATGTTTTTTTTTAATAAAAATGCATTATATTTAAATAGTTAATACTGAAACAGTTGTTCAACCCTCCAACAACCGCATCCTCCGCCTGAGGCGCGGTCGGAGCGGAGATGGGGTGAACAACGACTGTAAAATTAGTTTGTCGATATCTCAAAAATTACCAAGTTATGAGCTTTCAAAGCGAACTTGGGTAAAATATATACGTCGTATACAATCGTGTCTCGTGACGTCACACGAGACGCAATTCAGTACAATTCATCATTCGAATGGCAGTTCTGCAGTATGTACCGTGACATACGTTTATCGACCGGCCGCTAATATTAACATTTTGACAGCTTATATCTTCGGTACTATTCGGTTTTTCCAAAAATTCAAAAAGTTCTGTCCTCGGCGTGCTCTAATAATCTAGTGATAATTTGTAATATTACGGTACATTTCGTAAAACTGATATTGCACTGATAAAATAATAAGGCAGCCAGTTGATAGTTCATGTTCATTCACCGTATTCATGAAAGCGTTATTACATTAGTTCATGTGCTGGAATTAAAATGAATCGATTGGTTAAAGAAATAAGAATTTAACTGTTATTTAAAAAAAAATCAAATATGTTTTTAACCATTTAGATGCAAATTCCGGCAATATTCTTCGCAATGTATTCCACGCTATAGCTATTACCTATGCATATAACCTCTAATTCGTAATGAGACCGCCAGGCAAATAAAAAGTGATGTAACACGGGGAGTAATAGCTATAACTAATGTCATCAAATAATATTCAGTGACAATAATTGTTGTTAATTGTTGTTGTAGAGTATTCCGATTTCTAATTCACTTACCTGTGTGACTCACTTCCTTTATCATAAATCCACACGAGGAGAATAGTTCTTCAGAGCGAGATGACCTAAACTATTATTACTGAGACGAAAAGAGATGAAATAAAGACAATGTGTCGTAATCACCGCTGCATTGGACCTTATCTGAATAATTATCTCTGTGACCCTTTTCCGTGATTTTTGTCGTGCATTATATGATTAGATCTAATTTTAAAGGGTCAAAAAACTGTTATCTAGTTCTCACGGAAATAAACCAAATTAATTTAGGGAAAACAGGAAGTTTGATATATGTACAAGTAGATGAAAACAAAGGCAGAACAATAACACAACCACTTAAAATGACGTTAAAGTGCGTTAGAAGCGGTGGTGAGTGGTGATTTCAAATTTCCGTAACAACGTAATCCCATAGAAAGGTTTCCAATATAAAAAGTCTATAATAGACCTTCGGTCCCTCATTTTGTGTCCTCTGAAGAGTCGTGGCAAACTCCATGGCAGACCTCGGACGGGAAAAACAAGCACCTTGTTGTAGACCCTACTATTAAATTGCGAGGTTTCTTTCTCCCTCGGAAGACGTGGTCCTCATTAAACCCCAGCCGGTGCAGTAATTGCCGTTGTGCGAATATGATGCATAAATGGGGCCTAAAGGATTCCGAACTTGATGAATGTGGACATATTCAAACAACAAAGCACATCGCAGAAAAATGTCCCCTTCGTTAGTTTCTCTATGGTAGATCTGTGCTGAACCACGTGACTCCCGATACCGTCAACTGGCTGAATAACCTCAGCATTCCACTATGATCTCCAGCAACTCTCCTCCATCATACGAAGAAGAAGAATATAAAAATAATGTTCCGAAGTTACAAAAACAATTTGCATGCAAACGAACGCAGTAATTATCATTTTGTAATAGTACAGTAATAACAATAACCCAGGCATCCTGATTTTTATACGGATGGGGTTCCCATTGGGTCGCCGTAGAATTGGCTATGTCAAGTTGTTTCAGGGGATAAAAAAACATTGAAAGCAAAAAACAAGTCAATAATTTTTATCTATCCTTAAAAACATTCTGTTGCCATTAAAAAATTAGCAAACAAGCCATGGTTTATTATTGAAAGGAAAAAACTGTTTTCTGATATTTAAAAAAAATTAAGCAAAAGGTTTCCGTAAATCCTTGGAAACCCGGAACATGAGAGCATTGGCTAGATAAGAGTGAGCTGGAAGAACGGCATTCTAGCATGTTCATCTACAATGGCATCTTCGACCGTCTCCGCGGTTGAGTGGTTACGATCCTTGGCTACGGATCCAGAGGTCGTGGGTTCAAATCCCGGCAAGCGCAAATAAATATTATTTGATTAAATTGTGTTTTTTCCCAACTTATTCATTTTAAATAATTTGTAGTATATTTGCGGCACGTTCCAGAGTGGTAGATACAGTCAGTATCGCCCCGGTGAAAGACCACCATTCAGAATCGAAAAGCTGCTTGAAATGGCTTTAACCGTGTTTGGTGACCAAATCTGAATAACCAGGTACTTCCCCATCTCCTTCCCATCCTCAATGCCTTCAATCTCACAACATACCCCAATCGGGGATGCCATAGTCTCACTGGCTTTAAACGGATGGGAGCAACTGGGACTCTTGTGTGGTATCACATTAAAAATAACATATATATATATATATATATTTCTTTTTGTATTTGACTCATATTTTCTTGTAGGGCCGTGTGAACCAGCATAGTGCTATTATGATAAGCCACTGTTTAAATATTTTACTAAAGCTCCACTTTAACGGTTCTAAAGGACGTGCTTGGCATCGTCTACAAATGCAATCAGACAGAGATGGGCTACCTCTTGGAAGTTGTAAACTCTACACTATTTAGACTATGGCACTTGATATGAACAAAACTTGTCAATGGGATTTGTTCCCAGTTGGGCATTCAAAGCTTTCTTACTTCTTTTCGTATTAAATAATGTGTGTTTCAAATCAATAAATAAAATAAAATAAATTTATAGTACGCATCAATATTATCTATCAAATAACTAATAAGGCAATTAGAACACACAAAATTTAAATCATACATTTCTGTAATAACAAGGGCAACTTCGATGTTAATTATTGGTCCAGGAAGGATCTTTGCATTCAGTACCATATATAAATAATATCGAGTGCAGAAATAAAATAAATTATTGTTTGTTATATTGTAGACACTTAATCAATCGAAACTAAACATATTCATTACAATGGCAACACCGAGGTTTTTGACGTTTGTTGTCAGATTTTTTTAAATCACATTTATTTAAATGGTTATTAATTCATTGTTTCAATTTATTTTAAATTAATAAACCAATACACAATGGAACGCAGGAAGTGATTTAATGCGTATTTTAGTGTTGTTTAGCAGAATTTCGAGCGTGGAAGCTCGTGTCCGACATAGAATATGTTGACAAATGATTTGTGAATAATATATGTATATTTATGCCTATTTTAAACAATTATAACCGTGCACATTCAGATTTGAGGTTATGCTTCACATTCAAGTTCGACAGTTGATTATTTGTAAATAAACAATGACATCTACAGGACATCGTTTTTTTTTTTAATTTGTAATTATGATCTGAGGATTTAATTTATTTATTTAACATCCAATACGTGGCTATTACAAAACATAAATTTTGAAAAAAAAATCGCCTTTTCATGTTATAATTACATAAATTATCTTCCTTGAAAAGCGTAAAAAAAATTTTTTTTCACAAAATTGTCTTAGAATATGATGTAGAATCATCACTTTTCGAGAAGTACCACTAATTTCTAGATGCACTTGAACCATTATGCCTTTTTAAACTTAATAAAAATAATAATAATTGGATGAAATGCATAGCGACATTTTTGTGAAAAATCACCTCTTACACTAAACAAACTTACAATAAATCTTCATATGAGCCATCATAGAAAAAAGTTCTCTTTTAAAACGATTAAAACGATTGCATCGCCCTATTGTCTACTATAAAATGTCAGACTGCGTAGAAATAAAATGTAGACATTTAATAAAGTGGAACTAGATTTTTTTCATTACCATGACAATACCAAGCTGCTAACTATTTCTTTGAAATTTTGTTCATCGCATTCAAATTTTTCAAATTCGATTTTGACAGTTCGTTTTAAAGAAACAATGCAAAATATAATTCGTTTTTTTAAATATTTTTGATTTTTGTGAATTTGATTATATTTTTTATTTACTTATCTAACATTTAATACATGGTAGAATCATCTCCTTTCGGAGAGTACCACTAATTTCTGGATAATAATAATAACAATAATAATAATTGGACCATTTCTATAGCGCCGCTTTTGTGAGAAATCACCTCAGGGGCGCTGTACAAATATTACTTCCTATTCTTATATTATTCTTATATTACGTCTATTCTACGAATTTATTATTATTTTATACCGTTTTGTGAAAGTAAAAAACATGCAGTTGGACCATTGTGCTTTTTAAAACTTATTAAGTATCAAGTTTTAGACAAAGTACATTACAATACATACCAGTTAAAGGGCAGGCTATGTTGTATATTGGTTTGTCTACCCTGTCCGAGTTATTAAAAGGTTACCAGTATGAGAAATACGTGTGTGGCAGTTTCTTCAATGACTTCCAAGTAATTCGACCAGTCAACGCGCATAAACTGTCATAAGAATTCCACACAAAGCAGTTAGCCGTTCATCATAAGCTGTTGCAGTAACAATTATTACCTGCGTAGTTTCAGTTCTTCGCTGTGGAACGTAAAACTACACAAAGATGCAGCTCAGAGATTAAAACTTTTCCAGGAAATGGACCATTATCCATCTTGTATAGTTGAGGTTCTCGAGAATATTATAAATAACACAAATCAAGGTAAAGGTAAACCGCTGATAGCAACGTTATAACATTTCCCTCTTTTTCGTAAACGACACGTCCAACAGTAAGAGATGTTATGGCGGAGCTCTCTGTGGCAGGCATATAAATTATTGTGATCTCATGAAAGTGCGTCAACAAAACTTGTCACTAAAAATAATAGTGTTATTGTTTATGACGTAATTAAAATATAAACAAATAGTAAGGAAATTACTCGGCAAGTGGGGGACATTGGGCTAATGGCGAGCAGCGGGTAACTCCGAACGATCGAGTTCTAGAAGGTTCAGATACTTTCACGCCCATAATAACTGGGCCATGCAAAAACCGCTGCAATTCGTATGGTGAATATGCCCACGTCGTTGAAAGTAAGAACCTTTATATATTTTCTCGCTATTTATGGATCGCTATGAGTGGAATAGAATAAGCGATGTTACAACAAAACGATGCAACCAGGATTGGATGGTTTTGTCATAACAAGGCAGGGGGGGGGGGAGTTTCGCTCATCGTTGAAGGCAAAAACCTTTATATACACTTTCATTAAAAATTATGTAATATTTGCAACGTTCCTAAACGGTGGAATTTCTGTTCTTATTATAGTATAGTGCTGTCACATTTTACAAACGTAGCCATGACTTACCTACTAGTAATATATGCATACAGTGTGAAACGATATAAAAAAAAATTGTGGTGTGACGGTGCTTTTTGCAGAAATCGTTGATGGTCGCCATTAAAATCCGAACGGCAAGCATAATGTTTTTCATTTTCGAAGAGAAAATACCAAAATTTTATACGATTTGTTCTTCAGTTTTTTTTTCGTTTTGCCCTTGTGTGTTTGCCATTACCCCACTCTCCCCTATCTACTACAATTTTATTAATATGACCCATTGCATTACTTTCTTCAGCGACCTCTGCTGATTTCAGGCAACGCCCAATACCGACAGGGTCACGGCAGTTGTAAGATTAATATTTTTAAATGTGCCAAATAAAAGAACAGCATGCGGCAATTAAGTCTCTTTTCAGTAATAATAATAATCAACATATCATATGTATTCAAATTGCGCAAGGACAGGGTGACCAAAAAACACTTCTTAAAAATAATATAATAAAACACATATAAAACTTATTTCCACTTTTATTTTATTTTACCGTAACCGGTTTCAGCTTGTTAAATCCATCTTCAGACTTCTTGAAAATTTGCTGATAATAAGTACCAGGTTATTTTACATTTAGGCTGACATTATAAATGAACGTAGTCGAACAATAATATTTATCAAGATTCTATTGTATATAGACATATAACAAAACAGTTTTCCACTAATATACGATTTTCATATGGAAATATGTATAGATTTCAGAAGAAAAACCAACTGTGGACATTTATTTATATCGTTTGTTATAATTAACGCAATTTTCCTGTGCCGAAAGGGATAAAATTATAAAAAGATAAACACGAAACTTCAAAAAAATATCTGAAATTTCCCTGAAAACTGTTGGTTCATTTAAATTCCATGAATATATCCGGTTTTCCTGGTCGGTGATCACTCTAAGGAATATTTTTAGATAAGCACGTATATAATTAATTATTAGTCGATATTATTACGCAATTCGTGTACCTGTGCGTCCATTTTTATCAAAACCGCCACAACACGGGCATGTTGGGCCTATTCTGGTGGTCGAAAAAAATACCTATATTTCTAAAGTGACTTCCACACGAGCGGGTGGCCCAATACTAAAAAAAGCCATGGCGTCGAAAGATTCGACCATCCGGTCGTCCTGTTCTAAAGTTGGTAGGCTTGACTTTAGAAAAAGACGACCGGATGGTGGAACCTTTCGACACCATGGCTTTTTTTAGTATTGGGCCACCCGCTCGTGCGGAAGGCCTATAACATTGAACTGATTAAAGAAAAATTTAAAAAAATATATTAAAGAAAAAACTGCAAAAGTTCAATAATAAACTGCGAGTAACAAATTATTTTTTGTTTGACCTAGTCTCGTCGCTGATTCTTGTGAATTATCCTTATCAGTATGTACATTAAATACACGAGATGCTTTTAATCATTCATATATAAATAATGTTCAATTTATAAATATTTATTTTTTATCAAATTGACATTTTGACTTGTATGTTATTTCGCAGAGTTCAGACTTTCGCTATTAGACAAGTTTTTACTGTTATCTTCTTTTTCTTCTACTACATAAAGAAGAATGTCACGGGTGGGCGGTGTTTGTTTTGTATACAAATCTACAGTTTTATCCCGAACTTTATGAAATTTTGCTCATTTCATTTTCGAAACAACAGGAATGTCACTGTTTACATGAGATTTCGAAAAACCACCCTTCCCCAACACTTTTTCGTACTTCAGAATTTTGGTGCTTTACACCTGACGTTCAAAATAAGAGGAAAACTTTAGGTAGGGATAGGGGTTGGTGTAAACATAACAACCTCAAAACGTTCCTCCAAACCATTCATAACCCCAGGCAACGTCGGGTACTTCAGCTAGTATACAATAACTTACAGTTGATCTTGTAATATGCAAGCAATTTATTAGCCACAAAGTTTATTTTTTTCTTATGGTAACCCTTCATTCAAATGTCAACCGGCCGACTTTCTGTTATCCACAGAACAGGAGAATCATTCACTTTTCTGCTCCCCGCTGATCCGGTCGTGTTGTCAAACTGGCTAGTAACTTGTAGATTTGCATAATGCATCACTTCTAGTCTTTTAAATATTCCTTCTGATTTTTTGTACGCGTGAGAAATAAATCAAACAAATAGTGAACCTTTCTTTCATTTAATATCTCCGCGACAATCATTAACGTAAGCGTTCTGGTGAGTATTGGTAAGTATCATAGTACACTACACACCGCCGAACACATCTAAGACCGATCACCAACGTTAAATTGGTGACCCCGACAAAAACGAATAATTCATAACGACCGGATCGCAGGAGTAGGATGGTGAATCCTGAGGTCATTTCCCTAGTAAGTACATTTTTCCTTAATTAATAAATAACTGTGCATAAGAATATTTAGAATTTTTTTTTGAAAAAACCTCAGTAATTTTAATAAAATACCTCGTGAAATAATCACGTGCAATTGGTAAATGCTATGATGTCGAATAATAAAGTAATCCATGATTAACCTTGCAATCCGCAAATATGCCTAGATTTGTATTGAAAAATAAGAATTTATTATTACTCAGAATTGGTTTTATCACATTATTTGTCACGTTCCTAAAGGAATAAACTTAAATTCTATCCATCATCAGCTCTAACAGCTTACAGGCGCTAAGAATAAAAACATATCTTTACAATGCCTAAAATTTCATGTATTAATGAAAATAGTGACACAATTAATATTATTCCTCAATTCATGATTGCAATAAAAACTAATCTCTTTGTTACAATCTATTCCAGCGATATACAAAAGAAGAATCGTCGATTCAAGCGGCGGAATTATCGTCGGATCAAAAAAAAAGTAAAATTTTTTAATTAATAACTTCATAGTGAAAATCAAGGTTTCATTTTTTTTTTAGAGTATTATTTACAAAATAATGTTACAATTTATTTTGTTTCAAAAGTGTTACAATTCAAAGGTGTTCCATAAAAGCATACAATGCAACGCAAATAATGTTACAATTTATTTTGTTTCAAAAGTGTTACAATTCAAATGTGTTCCATAAAAGCATACAATGCAACGCAAATAATGTTACAATTATTTTGTTCCAACTTTCAAAATTTCAAATAATTTTAGAATCCATTTGTTTGAACATTAGTTTCTTTCAAACTTTTCATTATTTTCTATGAAAAGATTTTAACCGTTTTACATTTCTTACAACCTTTTGAGATTTTAAATTTTTAAATTGTTATGGATTACGGATTTTAAAATGCAATCATTCTAACATACATCCTAACCTTGACAAATTTACACATTATCTTGCCATATTTGCCATACTTTTTGCCATATTTAATGCATAAAACTCTGACGGAATTATGTAATGACCACTCGTGAAGAAAAACCCAACGAAGAATCAAGTACAACAAATCTCATCGTAATTCCAAAAGAAGACATCGGCAAATTGAAGATGGAAGAACACAATGCACCGACGTCAGACGTTCAGCAGGTTTCTGTACGTTTACCACCCTGTTGGCGGTCCAACATCACTCTTTGGTTCGCTCAGGCGGAGGCTCAGTTCGTTAATTCACGGATAAAGGAAGATTTTACTAAATACAACATCATAATTGCTGCACTCGACCAAGATACCCTACAGTGCGTTAGTGACATCGTAACAAATCCTCCCGTACAAGAAAAATACGTACGTATCAAAACGGCACTCATCGAACGACTACAGGACTCGGAAGAAAAACGCCTTACTCGACTCCTCACTGGCATCCAGTTAGAAGACAGGAAACCAACAGGTCTACTCCGACATATGATGGAGTTGGCTGGACCGTCTTTAGCAAAGAGTGCAATCGTAAAAACATTATGGCTGCAGCGACTTCCGCAACATATCCAAGCGATCCTATCCGCGCTGCCAGACAACGACCTCAATCAACTTGCTTCTGCGGCAGATAAAATAGTCGACGTCTATAATTCGAACGAATGTGCTGCAGTCGAAAGAAACGAAAGGCCAGGATCCTCAAGACAGGAAGACAACTCGGTACTGCTGGACCTTCAAAAACAAGTACTCCAGCTCACCTTGGAATTGAAGCAACTGAAGGCATCGCAGGTCAATCCACAACCTGATTTTCACAGACGGGGTAGGCAGAATTTTCAAAATCATCATTATCAATCCCCAGCAAGACAAAATCCTCCAAGACGTTCAAGATCAGGATCACAGGGGAGATCTCCGAACAGAAATCCCAATGGATATTGCCATTGGCATAATAAATTTGGAAAAAAAGCATACAGATGCTACAAGCCATGCTCCTTTCCCAAAAATACACAGGGAAACGACAAGCGGAATTCCACAGTAGAGACATGTGAGATTCCTACAAACACTTGTCGTCTCTTTATATTTGACTGTGAAACACGTCAAAAATTTCTTGTAGACACCGGCGCTGATGTATCCGTCATTCCTAGACATTCCATCCAGAACAGGAAGTTTGTCACTTCTGATAACTGCCCAACTACTTTATACAGCGCAAACGGTACTAAAATCAAAACTTACGGCACAAAAATTCTAGATTTGAACCTTGGCCTACGCAGAACCATGAAGTGGAGATTTATAGTTGCAGATGTATCAAGAGCTATACTCGGAGCCGATTTCCTGCACAACTTCAACCTTACAGTTAATCTAAAAAAGGCTGTAATATCAGACCAGTCCACCGGATTATACATCAACGGCACGACGTACAAAGGAATATCCACGGGAATCTCAACGATTTCAAATACTTCGAAGTACCGGGATATTCTTAACAAGTATCCAAGTCTGACGCGCCCGACCATGAATACTAACGAAACCAAGAAACATACGGTGACTCATTTTATCGAAACCAGAGGCCCTCCTGTGACTGAACGTGCACGCAGGTTGGCACCAGCCCTACTAGAAGCAGCCAAACGTGAATTTAAATTTTTAATCGAACAAGGTATATGCAGACCTTCCAAGAGCAACTGGGCCAGTCCATTGCACATGGTGAAGAAACCCAATGGAGAATGGCGCCCTTGTGGGGACTATAGACGCCTAAACGCGAAAACAATACCGGACAAATATCCAATTCCCCAGCTCCACGACTTTGCCCACAAACTATCTAAGGCAAAGATTTTTTCAACTATAGACTTGGCGCGGGCGTACCACCAGATACCCGTAGAACCAGATGATATCCCAAAAACGGCCATCATCACACCGTTTGGATTATATGAATTTACGTCTATGCAATTTGGTTTATCCAACGCAGCACAAAGTTTCCAGCGTTTTATGCACGCTATCACCAGAGATCTAGATTTTTGCTTTGTGTACCTGGATGACATATTGATCGCTTCAGCAAATGAAGAAGAACACCAGAGGCATTTAAACACATTGTTAAAACGTCTAGCTGACAACGGACTAGTTATTAACATGCAAAAATGTAAATTTGGTGAAACTACTGTGAACTTTCTGGGGCATTCTATTAATCAAACGGGCATGACTCCCATCAAAGAAAAAGTTAAAGCTATAACAGAATTTCCGCTACCTAAAACTGCGAAAGGTCTACGTCGCTTTTTAGGTATGTTAAACTACTACCGAAAGTTCCTACCTAAAGCTATCGAAACTCAAGCTAAGTTGTTCGATTGCATCGCTGGATACAAGAAAAACGATAAGAGAACACTTACATGGAACGTTGAATTAACGAAGGCTTTCAATGACTGTAAAAATCACCTAGCTAATGCCGCACTGCTAGCTCACCCGAAGTCCGACGCGAAGATCGCTATAATGGTAGACGCTAGTGACATAGCAATTGGAGCGTCTTTACAACAGTCCAACGGCGACACATGGGAACCACTTGGATTTTTTTCTAAAAAATTCACACCAGCTCAGCGAAATTACAGTACATTCGACCGCGAACTAACAGGTGTATATGAAGCCGTGAAGTACTTTCGCAACAACGTTGAAGGACGTAATTTTATATTGTACACGGACCACAAGCCAATCACCTTTGCCTTTAGCAAGAAACGAGCCTCTAGCTCTCCACTTCAAGAAAGACAGTTGGATTACATTGCACAGTTTTCAACTGATATTAGACACATCTCTGGACTCCAAAATATAGTAGCTGACACCCTATCTCGCATTGAAGAGATAAACTGTCCTACTACAATTGACTATGGGAAGATGGCAGAAGCGCAGTGTCAAAACGACGAATGTATTAAGGCAAAAGATGACACCGGCCTCTCCCTGCGTCAAATGGTGATACCCGGCACTGACAGATCACTATGGTGTGACATATCAACTGGCCATGTCAGACCTTTTGGTCCAGCTTCCATGCGAACAGAGGTAATTAAAAGTGTTCACAATGTCTGTCACCCAGGCATTCAAGGGACAACGAAGACAATAAAGTTGAGGTTTGTTTGGCCCAACATGGCGAAAGATATAAAAAACTTCGTAAAACAATGTATCCCTTGCCAGAAAGCGAAAGTCACACAACATACAGCAGCTCCACTATCGACATAAGTTTTACCAGAAGACCGCTTCCGCAATCTTCATATTGATTTAGTTGGCCCTCTTACAGCATGCAACGGTTACCAATACCTGTTGACGATGATCGACAGATTCACCCGCTGGCCTGAAGCTGTACCACTAAAGGACATGTCTGCTGAAACAGTAGCAACCGCACTGATGAACCACTGGATAACTCGTCACGGTACCCCGGAGACGATTACTACAGACCAGGGACGTCAGTTCGAGAGCTTCTTATTTAAGAAGCTAACAGATAAATTTGGGATCAAACATACAAGAACCACCGCTTATCACCCACAGGCCAATGGCTTAATAGAGAGATGGCATCGTACTCTGAAAGCCTCTCTTATGGCAAGCGGCGAGCCGAACTGGTTGGAATATCTCCCACTAATTCTGCTCGGATTGAGATCCACAGTTCGTGAAGACCTAAAATGTTCCCCTGCTGAACTCACGTACGGTAGAACATTGAGACTGCCTAGCGATTTCTTCACCGAAACGCCTAGAGAAGATCCTGATACATACGTCGGTCGCTTGCAGAGGAAATTTGAAAATATAAAGCCAACACCTGCCAGCGCTCATGGATCAAGAAAGTGCTTTGTGCATAAAGACTTACCTCAAACTACCCACGTCTTTCTCAGAACAGACGGTGGAAGAAAACCCCTTCAAAACCCTTATGAAGGCCCCTACAAGGTAGAAGAACGCGATGAGAAGACATTCGTCATCAGCATAAAAGGAAAGCCTAAACGTGTCTCCATAGACCGACTGAAACCTGCTCATACCTGTAGAAGATAACGTGCCAGCTTACGCATCTGTCCAGGAACCACTCCCAGAAATCAAGAGAACAAGATCTGGTCGCAGAGTACATTTTCCCGACAGATACCTGTCGTAATGCAATTAAATTGGCAAATTAAATTAATTATTTTCTTTCTACAAAAAACCATATTAATCTCAAAGAGGTTACAAGAAATTTAAAAAATAATGCCTAAATATCATATTCAAGACATAGCTAACCATGTATATTTTTTTAAAATTACTGATACTAAAGTCTACAATTTTTGTATAAATTTTGAACTCTAGTACTGTTGTATACAATTTTTTTTTTCTCAAAACATAGCGCAGAAACACTATGTAGAAAGAAATGCATCACGGTCATCGACGAGATGAACCGTTGTAATACTGAAAAGTTTTTCATCTTTAAAAACATGTTCACCATGTAACTAATTGTAAGAAAATGAAAGGGTAAATTAAACAAACCATTCAACTAGCTATAGTAATTTAAACATTACACAAAATCTTACACTAAATATAGAAAATGTATCATATATAAATATAATAGCATAAAAATATCTGTTACCTAAAGAACATGATAACATGTGTTATGCTGACCATATAATCAACATAACACATGTTAAAAGGTTATTACTAAAATTATTATGTACTGATATATTCATTATCTTACCGAAGCATAGGTAAGTAATCGTACAAAATATACTCTTGTTCGTTCATGAAAAATGATAATACTATACAACCACAATAACGATAAGTTAGAAATAAACACTCAAAATAAGACTCAAATTTCATGAACACAACTTTATATTTTTGTCATAAGCATAAATTAAAAACATTTAGATTTTAAGCTTAAGTTTAATAATAATTTTCTTTTTATTCCAGTGATAGGGAAATCACTTTGTTGAATAATATAAAAATCCTGTATTATACTTACTATATATATATGTAGATTTTAATCAAGCTTAAGTTGTCTGAAATAACGACTTGTATTTAATCGTAAGTCACTTGACTCCTTTATTTGCTAAAAGCAAAATGTTTATTTAGAAGGTAGCTTAAGTATTTATTATTTATACTATTAATACAATTTAAGATGACTTGTAAAGTGATGTTACATATTTAAAATAAGTCTTAATGAAAAAATGTCGAATGTAATTATTTTTAGTTTATTTACAATATGCAAATGTAACACAATTATCTTTGATTTATATTAATCAACAATAAGCAATTTGGAGTATATACTTATTGATCTACATCAAAGATAATTGTAAGAATATGTATTAGTATTACATCCATACTTTAAGATTATGTAATTTTAAGTCGTTTAAGAAACTGGGCGGAAGGTATGTAATATGCAAGCAATTTATTAGCCACAAAGTTTATTTTTTCTTATGGTAACCCTTCATTCAAATGTCAACCGGCCGACTTTCTGTTATCCACAGAACAAGAGAATCATTCACTTTTCTGCTCCCTGCTGATCCGGTCGTGTTGTCAAACTGGCTAGTAACTTGTAGATTTGCATAATGCATCACTTCTAGTCTTTTAAATATTCCTTCTGATTTTTGTACGCGTGAGAAATAAATCAAACAAATAGTGAACCTGTCTTTCATTTAATATCTCCGCGACAATCATTAACGTAAGCGTTCTGGTGAGTATTGGTAAGTATCATAGTACACTACACACCGCCGAACACATCTAAGACAGATAACCTCAAACGTAATATTTAATCATTTTTATAAGTACAGGTATAAAATGTTATTTATCTTATTTTACACACTACGTATTATATTAATTAAGTCACCTCTTTATAATAATTTATACGAAATTCCTTTTCAATTATTGTTTGAATATTCGTTACTATTTTATTTTCGTTATATTTTTGTAAGGTAGGTAATGTAAAGCACACAACATTGTACATATATTTTACATGTATTCAACGAACCTGCATTATTATATTCCAATAAAAAAATTTAAAAAATCCTTCAATAGATTACAAAATTCTAACGAAAATAACATTTGTAAAAATAAAAATTGTAATGTTGTACCTACGACCATTTGACCCCACGGATAAAGATAAAGACAAAGATATAATATCATTTTATTAAATGATTGACTGGACTAGAGTATGAAATGAATTATTTTAATTCTGGATTTATGTATCGAATTAATTAGGAAAAAGTCGACCAAATCGATAAGACTAATGAAAATTTCACTGAATAACTGTGGCCGGATGAAATTAATTGTCATTACCTGTCGTAGACCAGGGACGTCGCCCACGGCGCTCCCGTCGGCGCGCACCCAGATGAGATCAGGGGCGGGGGAGCCTCTGGCGCGGCACTCCACCACGGCGCCCGTGGTGTTGGAGAAGTCGATACGGTTCGGGGGCTCCTTCACGAAGATGGGGCCCACGGTCTCGTCTTCAGCGGCGACTGAAAAGAAAAAAAATATCGTAATTAGTATAAGTATTATCATTGGGGGATGATTTTTTACACAAATTCAACCAAGACAAAAATCAATTTATTGATTTCTTGCAAAGTTTTCAAATGCGAATGTATGAAAAAGAAGGATGGTCATGCTTTCCAAATACGACAATTTACAATATGATTTCGCATATATATTCTATCGAGGACACA
>JAHDVE020005944.1:0-62811 GCA_022606495.2 Halesus radiatus | reverse complement strand
CATAGTTATTTATTGTTTGGGGTCATTTTTCTTGGCGTTGAGAGCTTTGGATAAACACGTAGTTTTCTAGACTGCTTGCTTTCTGAGCAGTAAGCTACGTGGGTTTAAGATTATGGGTACCACAATATTGACCGACAAATGTAGTACATATATTCATTGGATTTGTATACAAGTTGTTACTATGGTTAATTCAAATGAAAATAATAATCCAGAAAAAACATAGCTTAGTGTGAGTTCTTTTGTTTTGGGTGATTTGAATCTAGTGATAAAATACTGATGCTATAAGCGATTATAAAGCATTGTTCTGTTGAAATGATTTATATTCGTTAAGTTTTGTTAGGCGATTCATATATTTAAAAAAGAACGGTTTAATCATTGTAGAAAATAATATTGACATAACCTAAATGAAATATGAAAACGGAAAAAATGGCAGAAAATAAAAAGATTTCAGTCGCATCTGGGACTCGAACCCAGGTCATCTGCCTATCCGGGACAACCGCTTAACAGCTTAACCGCATCATAAAGATAGCTGCCAATAATATGGGATAAAAAATTGAGAATAATATCAACAAATCTTGAATTTGAGATATGATATCGATGAAGATGACATAAATTGAACTGGTCTCATTAGCTAAGTTGGTTAAGCGGTTGCCCAGAGGCAGAGGACCTGGGTTCGAGTCCCAGATGCGACTGAAATCTTTTAATTTTCTGTCATTTTTTCCGTTTTCATATTTCATTTAGGTTATGTTAGTATTATTTTCTACAATGATTAAATAATAAAATGAGGTTTTTAAATCTCAATAAAAATAATTAATAATTAAGAATTGAAAAGAACGGTTCTTACCTCCACAGATTCTTTTGAAAAATCCAGAGAATTTGTTGCAACAGCACATGTCAGTTAGAAATAAAAAAACTTCTTCTAAGTTATTTGTATAAACTCAATATAAAAACTTATATATTCACTAAGTATTTTATTAATTTATCGTAGGTATTGTTGTGACTAGTTTTATTTTTCGTATAAATAAATAAAATAAAAATAGAAAACACTTCACGAAGTTATTAAAGTAAGTATGTTGCAAAAATGTTTGTTTACATTGTGTTACAATAACTTGTTCTGATCTCCACCAGATGTTAAAATAATCTTTTAGTGATCATGACATTGATTATCGAACTACAAATGCATTGCACAATATTTCATAACATCACACATGGAAAGATCCCATCGAAAAATAAAGTAATTTCCACAGTTTTTTTTCCACAAACAAAAGAGCGGCTAATTTTGAAAAGAAAGGGTTTTAGCAGTTAGCAGGTAATGCACTTGGTTTTAAGCACGGCACTTTATTCGTGGGCTACAACGATAAGGCACCTATTTTGAGAACAATGATTCGCGCCAAGAATGAGAATACGAAACAGTCGCGGAAAGATATCGGCGATCTTGTAAACATAACCCCGCAGACGTGACTCGCCACACTGCGCTCAAACCGAACTGAAAATCTGAAAACGGAAAAGGCAACTTCGGCTTCGGCGGCCATCGGCGGCCGCGACACTGGCGCCAATACAAACGGCGGCAACAAGTCCAACTCATTTTAAATTGATTCTCATGTGCGATATCGACGTGACACGTTACTTTATTATTTATTTAAGTGTATCAGTGTATCAACACAGTGGTCAAACATCGAAGCGGCATAATGTGCCATAATGTGTCAATAACATTGACGATTGACGTGTTGTCTATACACGCAAGCCGAGATATCATCGGCTTATTGAAATGAAAAGCGTCGGACAAAAGAAACTACAACTGAAACACTTATTAATAATATTGACCTTTTCAGTAGGAATACCATGTACCATAAAGTACCTCTTATTCTAGTTGACTTCACCAGTGGAGCTACGGAGCCCCCATTTTGTGAATGGTGTTAGGCTGACGGATGTAAGGGAGGGAAAGGTAGAGAAGGGGGTGATAAATACCTGGCTATTCGATTCTCGTAGCATAAAAACGTTTCAAGCTAATTTTGTTCTCTCGTGGTGGTCTCTTTCCACTTCTAAGTCTATCTATCTCTAGCGACGAGATACCGATGTCGGTCATTCAATGGTCGTTCTCTATGAAAGTTGTGTATTACACTATTTATTAGGACAAGAACACATAGCTACAAAAAAAGTTTTTTTTCAAAAACTACTCCTGACTTGAGTTTTTACTCGCATTACCTTTTGGTAAAGTGTGAAAAGGGCGCAATGTTTCACCTTCCTTCGAATATTAACGAGGAAAAACATTTCACCTAGAAGAAGCTTGCACGGTTTGTCATCATTTTTCAGAGAAAATCCCGATGCGGAAAATTTCATAAAGACTTGCAAATAAGAGCGAATTATTTTTCTTGTAATTTTCCGACTAATGCGACGCGTCTCGGCGCTACTTCAAAGTTCTAGGAAGGGGGCTGAGATATTTGAGGGAATCCCAGAAGTATACAATATGAACTTGTAGCCATATTACAAGAGTTTCAATAGTCAACAGTGGTATATATTTTAAGTGGTTATAATATTAAAAGGAGAAAACAATTAGAGTAAAAGTTTTTTTTTAAATCTGAAATAATATAATGCAAGTTGCTTCAGTTTTAAAATTTAAATTAGTATTTCAGCTTCTTCGATATATATATGTAGGTAGGTATATTTATATGTTATTATATTTAATATTTATTATTTATTTCAACAGATTCCTTTTAATGGCGGATTCGAATTGAAGACAGATAAGCTGTGTGAATTTCATGATACCGAGTGGAAAATTATATTCAAAAGATATTGTAATTTACGCATTGAAAAACTCCAGGATAAGTTTCCACATACAAACTCGGGTCGATTCACAAGATCCTCATTACAACATACATTCCACCAGCCTACAACTAAAACAAGTATTTAACATCCTCTCTCTAGCAATAAAAACCATTACAAAATTAATGGACTTCAAAGATATGGATTATGGACACGGAAACGAAGAATATAGATATGATGTTGCAACCGAACAGAGATTAACGCTCACGGTATGTTTTCTTCTAGATTTTAGAAATTTTAATTATTTACTGCTATGTAATTTTCCTCCAGTAATATTTCAACATAATTACGAAAACTTACTTAAAAAATTTACAAACTTACAAAAAACTTAACCTAATTTATAATCCATACATAAAAACATGTACAATGTCGTCATGGAACGGGGTACCCCAGTAAGGTCATATTTTTTGCGACTTGTGTAAAACATTACGAAAAAAAAAAAGATCCAGAGTTTTGTAGAATAGCCGCCAAGCTGAATTCCGGCATCTATGAATCTTCTTGAAAAAACTCACTAACGAGATGAAATTAGTAGCGAGGGTGAGATAGAAGGACATATAATATCTATGATAATTGGACAAATTGCACATTTTCGTAATCAAATAAAATGTCTACTTTTTGTAACTAAACTATTTTTAAGAGACAATATTGCATGTTTATTTCGTCAGAATAAACGACACGTTTACTTACTTAGTTACTCAGTTTTAATCAGATAATGCGAGAAAAGTCATAATAAATAAAAAAAATTGTGGTAACTCCATACAGGAGATCCTGAAGGAGATAATTTTCCTCAAGGCCTATATCATCTTTGGGGATGCTGTGTGGAGGGTCTTTTAGAGGATGGGAAGGAGTGAACTTGGGTCTTGAAGAGACCCACGTTGTAGGATGGAGGAAACACAGAGGCAGGCAGATCGTTCCCTTTATTCCGATTTATTTCATTCCAAACGTTTATTTTTTCAAAACGTATCTAAATAATAGAGTTCTTATGTAGGTACCTACTTGTGTTTTAAATTTTGAAAATACTCTACCCAAAAAACCTTATTCTTTTGAATATGCAATCTGTAGCTAACCAGAGTGTTATATCTATGGGGTAACCTAAATAAAACATGGCGGGTTCAATGTTTTTCATACTAATTTTAAAACGTTATAGCAACAGTTTTACATATTGGATTTCATTCAAACTACTTTCTAAACCTTCCCGGCGATAATATATAAAATATTTTCAGCGAAACCGGTCCAGTGATTTTCGAGAACGTCGAGGACAAAGAAACGAACAAACTTACATTGATTTTTATATATATGGATGAATGTATATTTTATGTTTGAAGCGCCATAATATTTCGTCCCATTAGAGGTAAAAGTCAATATACATAGTCACACAGCCAGTATGGCATTTAATAAGTTTTACCTCTATGGGACAGTATAGTGGAAAACACTGAAGATATAATTCTTTATAATTTATTCAAAAGATTATTAATTATTCACTTTGTGGCATCATTAATTTTAATAAAGAATTATCACTGAAGAGATCATTTTCGTTACGAGGTGAAAAGAGAGGCGTTAATCTTTAAAATCCAGGTAGATGCTGTGCAATTTTTACTACACAAGATCAGCGTTCGAGAATTTTTGTTGCTTCAGTTAAGCAAATTATCTTCTGCATAGTTAAGCTCTATTTATTCTTCATAAACGTGTGGGCCTATGTTCAAACTTTAGTACGATACAGATTACCAACACGGTAAGAGGGTTTAATAATATTGTAAAAAGCATTTATTAAAACCTTTTGGTCAATATTGATATGTCTGATCCTGCGATTTAATTATGATCCACCGTTAACTTTGTACCAAATGGTATCAGGTTTGTTTTTGTGTATTGCGTTCTCAAAATAGTATACCATGTAAACTGAGACGGAAGGAACTCCAGTGAAAAATATTATGGCATTAAAAATATATATATATTCATATGGATCAACAAACGCTGATTCTGAAAATGATTTTTTTTTAATGTATATACGTAGAATTAATAAATTGTTTTTTTTAATGATTAAAACCATAAGAGACTTCAACGCCCTGCGATTGGTCAACGGCTTCTGACAGAACTTAAGCGGCTCCCAACAATTAACACAGCGGTAGACAAATTACATCAAAAGTTTTAATGTTTTTTCTATATTGTTGTTAATTATTTATTTTAGGCTATGTTGTTTTTCTACCGACCCGTGTGTCTATGGTCTTACTGATAACCGACAAAATTACGAACAATATGCCAGATTTTGAGCTTTTTGGCGGGTAAAGTTAGAAGGTAATATATTCATTTAAAAAAATGATCGGAGTTCCTCATATAGGAGCTTATAAATAGTGGATATTTAGGCGCAACCTCAAAATTACTTGAACAAAGTGACAGTGGTTCTTCATAAAACGGCCGTTAGGTGAGCAATCAAATATAAAAATTAAAATACTCAAATAATGATAATAATATATATATAATGGTCGACATAAAGTTGCTTCCACACGAGCGGGTGGCCCAATAATAAAAAAGCCATGGCGTTGAAAGGTTCGACCATCCGGTCGTTCTTTCCTAAAGTCAAGCCTACCAACTTTAGAAAAGGACGACCGGATGATCGAACCTTTCGACGCAATGACTTCTTTAGTATTGGGCAAACCAGTCGTGTGACAAGTATGTGTGAAGCCGCGTCTCCTGCGACTGTTTTTTGAAAACATTTACACAAAAAAAAAAACAAAACAAAGGGGCGTTACCATACCCATTTCTGTGTATAGAATGTTTTTGTCTTCCGAAATCAATCGAAAACATTCCTCTCCCGGCGAAGAGGGGAAGGGGGAGGGAAGGGTTTTTTTTTTTTTTTTTAAATCGGCCCACGGTGCGGATTGTCTATGTCTCCCGTCCGATGGTACTTCGTCATAAATCGGACGGGTTTTTTTAGGTTATTTGAACTAAGCGAAATAATGAGCGAGAGAATGTATGAGACGTTGTATGAAAGTGAATGAAGCAAGAAGTGTATGCCAAGATCGAGTTGTTTGGCGGTCCGTCCTCTCTGCCTACCCCTGCGGGGAAACGGCGTGATGGTTAGTTAGTTAGTTAGTTAGTTAGTTAACACGTAATACCCGGAGGTTCAAAATAAAACACATTCGGCGATGGTGGGTCCAGATTGACCCGGCTGAAATGATGAAATTAAAGGGCTTTTTTATGCATTTTTCGTTCATATCCTTACTTTTATATAATATTATGTAATTCCTCATAAACTCATAACATATCCCTTGTGTTTCTTGTATAAAGATGGATGTTTTAGAAATTAGTATTCCGTAAATGTTGCGGTTCTTCGATATGCAGCAGCGCGGGCATACCACGCGAGAGCAAAACCACAACTAAATTGGTCGCGTCTTGAGACAACCGCCGCCGATGGTCAGTGGAATGAAGAGGGTAGTGCGGGAGGGGGGGGTAGGACTCGACCCAGGAAGTCAGTGGAAGCGAACATTTTGTTTCTATATTTATTAACATTTTCGGGAAATCGATGGTGTGCATTTACAAGTATATCTTGTTTTAATTAAAATACCAGAAATAAAATCACTTATTTAATTCTTCCTTGTTGCTGTACCTCTAATAGAAAGATGTGTAAAAAGAAAATAAATTAAATTTATAGCCATATTATATGATGATTGCTTATGAAAATATTATATAATGGCGTTCTTATTTGAGTATTTAATTTTCTCACACATTTATTTGTTACAATTAAAACCATTGAATGACATACATTTTAGTTAAAAAATACTAAAACTTTTATTTTTCAACAAAACAAATTTAAATTAACAATTTTCATTAAAAATTAAAGGAATCCGGAATTTGACAAGTCGATCTGCAACGGATTCACTCAGATTTCCTACACTATTATCACTTCCATTTTCACTTTCAGATATTTCCTCTAGTAATATGTCTTCCGGATCACTTTCAAATTCTGGATCCAATGCTTCGAATTCCAAGTCGCCATCATTACTGATCTCACTGTTAAGTAGCTTTTCAATTTCATTATCAGCTAAATAATGTTGCCTTGCCATTGCGTTAGTACGGTACGAAATAAAAAAATTAAAACACAATACTAGAAATGTGCCCGAATGGTTCACAACATCTGCGTGTTAAGGACTGCGAGGGACAAAGACGGAACGATAGAGCGAGAGATATACTGTTTCGTCGGCTGCTCAAATTCAAATGAGAAGAGATAGAGTTTTTGCGTGTTTTTATAAACAATTATTCTAATAACTTATTTAAAACGTGTCCGATTTTAATCATTTTTGAGTCGAGATGTGGGTAAATATTTGATAAAAGAATAGACAAGAGGAAATTAGCCTAAACGAAATATTTGCGGCAAAATCTTTTATTTAAAAAACACTGGGTCAAATCAGACCCATCACCGGAGTCGAGGTGTTAAGCGAAATAATATATTATTATAAGAAGTTTGCTTATAATCAGTAATAATAATAATTTATTTAACTGTTATGTATTCTCTTATTATGTCTGCTATTTCTAATAGGACTACAGCCCTCATATTAGGAACTTTTAAAAGTAAACATCGTAAAGTAAATATGCATATTAGCACGTCTTTTCCTTGTTAGTTTTTATTATTATTAAAAAACTACGAATCTAAAACCAACTTTATATATAATACAATGTTTTAATTAGACATAAAATAGGTTTCAGGTTTTTAGTTTGTTTTTTTTACGTAAATAAAAAAAAATAACCTAAAAACCACACAAAAACTTGAAACTTTAAATGAATTAAAATGCGTGATTTTGCTTCTTCGGTAACTGAAATAGTTTTTCATTAATTTTGTGCATATTAAGAAAATCAGAATTATGCATATGTAATCATTGTGATAAACACATTCATTGACTATATTACAGTGGTTTACACAACATATTTCTTGTTATTTTTACGTTCATTGACATTTATTTTTATTTTTTATTCAAACAACAAACAAAACAATGGTATTTTATTTTAACCTGTAAAAATACGCAGTACATTCAAAAGATTATTCTTGAACTCGTCTTGTTGTCTACGCAAAATGTTTTGTTTTTAACCAAAACAAAACATTTTAGCAGGATACGGAATGTGTATGAAAACAAATGTTTTAGTGTATGGTTTTTTGTGTAATGTTTCGGAAAAAAGTTCGCAGGAGAAGCAGCTTAAGGAGTGACATTTGTTGTTTTATTGTATAATTATATTTACAAGGTTACTAAACTGATAATAAATATTGATGAATGACGTAAGGGAGGAAGGCGCTTCACAGCATCGATTCGAAACCTACTTGACTAGTGTGAGCAGAGGCGCACTCAGAAATTGATCAGGGCGGATGCTACCGGGGGGTGGCTGGTGGGTATGGAATACACCCTATAAACGGGAGTTCCAGGGCAGAAAAAAAATTAAGAGTAGTGGCTTTTTACACAACCTGCGGGCATATTTTTTTATTCCTTGCCTTTGTGGTTAACTGAACAATCTATTAAAAAAAATCGCATTAAAAAGTCTGCACTCGGTTTTGAAATAGTGTGTAGTTTTGTGCAATGGCTGTGAGAACCAAAGGATAGCAGCGTCTAAACAAATCACTAATTTTAATTTTATTTGCTCTTTTTTGTATTAATACACACTACTTTCAGATAATTTGAAAAATAACATTTAATGAACAGCCAACGTACATTGAGTTATGCGTATTATCACCGTTGTATTTATTTAAAATGTTAACGAAACGTGATCTTTTGGCCAGGGGGGGTTTTTCATCCCAATTTTGATTGTTTCTTTTGTTGATAAGCGATTATGGTTAATTTAAATATGTTCTAGCTATTCCTAGCGAATCCGCTGAGGATACGATGGATTCGACGGTAAATGCCTCATATGGCGCGTTGGCGTTCCACAAGCTTATATAACATTATTTTAAGATGAAAGATCACTTGACTTACTATCTACGTCCCTCTGGAATCTGGTTGAGGCATACATCACTTCCATGGCACTTACATCCAATCTGACGAGGATCTAATTTCAAAACAAATCTCATTAGTTGAGACGAAAAACAAATCACGCATTACTTCAGGTATAAACAGGGTCGTCAATAACAAACACACGATTCTTTTCGGAGAGATAAAGCGTAGGTAATGTTCTCGGCGGAAATCACAGAACGCAATGAATCAAATTTTAAATGATTTTTGTTTTCTGCGTTACTTTTCCATTATACTTTGTTGGTTATATTTAACATCCTGATAACCGGCAGTGATATGCGTAATCTTTATAGCACGAAAATAATTCAGATATGAGACATTCTTGAACTCGCTTTTTACTGCATCGTTCTTTCTCGTGTTATAATGGGTCGGTTTGACATAACCTTGGCCTTTTTAGAGTGAATCTCTTCAATGAGTACCCCGAGCTTTATGAATTGTTGAATGTTTCGTGTGAGAATCCCCTTGCTTGGGTAGCAAAAGTTTTATTTTTGTCGTGTTAAAAACCATTGCAGTTTATTTTTATTATATATATTTTTTACATTTACAATGTTGATTATACCATAACACGGCTAGATAAATCAAAAAGTTGTCCTTTTAACACGTTTGTTGGTTTTTTACACGATAAAAAAAATGGGGACCAATATACTGATCTTTTTTTATTTATTTTTATTTTGGAAAACAAACAACTTCCGGTAATTATTAGGTATGATAAATATTTGTAAAAAATGAACTAACAATAGGGAAGTGAAAGGATCTAGTCCGTGTAGAGTAATATGTATTGTGTGAATGTTATTTTTTAATTTTAGGTTTGAAATAGTGAGAGGCCGTGTTAAATAAGTCGAAATCACTGTATGAAGTGTTAAAAATGCGTGAAGCGCGATGAATAAACGTGTTTTGTTTTGAGTTAGTGTTGCATTGAGGGAGGCTTAGTGTGTCTGGTTTGTCTGTTGGGCAGTTTTAATTGAATTCGTTCAAGTAATTCAGGGCAATCTATCACAGAGGTGGCTATTTTTTTGTAAAAACAGTACGTTTGCGGAATTTCTACGGCTTTCCAGTGACGAAATCTCGAAAAACTCGGCTGACTCCTCGTGACTCAAATGGGGACGATAGCCCCGAAAATCGAAGTAATGTATCAAACGATTCTGTATTTTCGCAATCCTTTGTAAGCAGTCAGCTCTTTACAGCCTTCATAGCGTGAGACGTAGGTTGTAGGTAGTAGTCTATGCATACCCGTCGGATAGTTCTGGGTTTAATTCTCGTGCAACGTCTAAAATATACAATATTATTCAATTTCGATTTATAATTAATGCATGGCCGTTGCCAGATCTTAGTTTTCCCTTATTAATTTAATTAAATACACGAATCTTGCAAAAATTTAACTACAAGAATAATGATAAAAGTAAATAACAAATCGCCGGGAAAATTAAAAAAAAATGTGAGAAAAAATATGTGTACACCTAGTCGTCACCTAGTATACCAAAATACCCTGCTAATAAATACCGCGAGCTGGTCGATATATTTGGTATTAATGAACTTGCAAGTTTTAAAAATCAAATAATTTCAATCCTATCTGATAATACTTAATTTTATATAATGTGTACAGTATCAGTATCTTTACTGGTTTGTATAACACTATACTATACTTATATGTATATAAGTATAGTATAAAATTATTCTATATATATATATATATATGTAGAATAATTTTCTAGGTTTACCCGCGTAATGTAGTCCACAGAAGGACTTTTAACTCTTGACGTTTGGAAACGTCCTTCTAAGGACTACATTACGCGGGTAAACCGAGAAAATTATTCTACATCTTACACACGTGAAAATCTCAACCATAACATATATATATAATTATGTTAAAGGTGGATCAACAAAGGTCATTAAAATCTTACTAGATCAACATACTACGGAAAGAGGTGATTATATATATTGTATATACTCGTATTGCATATTCTTGTTTTTTTTGTTATATTTACTTGCTACGTTATGCTATATACTTTTAATGTTGTTAGTTAAACTATGCGGTCAATGTAGTAATTTCATGCTTCAGATTGTATTGTAACTAGGTATACGAGTATGTTTTATTGTTTGCTCCATGCTTTGCAGTAGCAATAATATGAATGCACTTATGATACTACTGCTATTTATAATTATCTTGTTTTTAAAAATACTTTTATCTTACATAATGTTACCTACTATTCCATATAAAAATTTAAAACCTATTGTATTTTTGATATTATAATAAATTTGACAGCATGAATCTCAGAATAGTCTTTTGGGTAGGATGCGAAAATTCTTATACCTACACAGCGCAGTATCCCGATTATGAACATCACTCCACAACCGCAGTAAAGAGGATTGAAATGAATCATTATTATTTGGTAAATAGGTACGCATTCTCCCATTCGTTTTCAAACAACTCAATTTGCAGCATCCGTTTTCTATAACATTATGCGGGCCACCCTGAAACATTTTGTAAATTTGCAAAATTTACACAAGTGTCAACATAATTCAGTACATGTGTTATATGCGCGTAAATTATTACAGACCTTCGCATTATTGACCTTAAAAAACATATGTTATAATATTTTTCCCGACAACCTCACGAAAGGTCATCTAGAATGGATCCACAAACAAACAATTAAAAGGTCGTTACGATGTTCCAAAATAATCTGTTTTGCAAAATCAATTTCGAACTAATCGCTAAAAATACTTGGTATATTTTGCTGTTCACACTTGGACTAATTGAAGAGTAGGCAACAATGGAGGCAATTTTGCGACAGCTTTGACTTTTCAAAATTATGGGCGTTCAAAGGTTAATGCCAAAAATCGATGAAACTGCTAACAAAAACAAACCTCTAGTACTGTCTCGTTTTATTTTACTTAATAAATGATATTAGAAAATTATGCATGCCTTAATAAAATACAAATGTAAAAAGAGCTTTGCTGCCATCTCTTAAAAGTTCAAATACGAGTACTTAACCAATAAGGGATTCTCCAGAACGCTGGCATGTTGAACTTGTTGATTATTTTCTCCATAAAGGAAACAGAGTGCAGCGCCTCGTTATGTTTATTATATTTTTGTATTAAATTATTTATGAATGGACGATTCGGTGATGCTAACCTTGTAACGCATCGAGTTCAAGTTAATCGGCCAGTTCTTGTAACTCAGCTGCTTTGAACCGGTCTGCTAGCAAAAGGCTAAAGGTGCTCAAAATTCATATGTAGTACTAGGCACGTACCCAATTTACTTTTATTAACCTTTACTTATTCTAAATGCGCTTTAAACCAGGAACCGGGAATATAACATATAAGGTAAAAAATATTTACTACCTAGTTTTCCCAAATATTTCAAACCACCTTTATTTGTGAAAAATATCATGGCTTTAAAAATATATATTCATATAGATCAGCAAACGCTGATTATCTTGTGTTATATATAATTATACGTAGAATTTATAAATCGTTATTCAAAAGTGAAATCATCATTTTTCAAGACACCTTGTTATGTTGATACCATTGCATTTGGACATCTGACGTCACGTGCGCATTCTGTTTTTTAATTAGTATGGACGTTTTTATTTTTCGATTTTATTTTGTATTTTAAATACGCTTTATTTAGTTAATTTTAACTTAATTTGAGTGACTGTAAGCTCTATAATTGTTGTTCAATGTAAAAAAATAATCATTAATGAAAGAAATCAGAGTATTCACGAGTAAACCAATTATCAATACGGACATTATGATAATATTAGTGCTCCGTACTAATATTATTCTTTGAGTTAAAGTTTCTAAAAAGGTACACAATTTTATTACCTCTGTTTAGTTATGGTTTACCATGAATAGAATATAAAATTGTATACGGTAAAGCTCATCCTTGTTTCGACATTTGACATTCTAACCTCAAAACTGATCAAAACCGACCGGCCATAGATTTGGAGCGTTTTGACGGCCTTTGAAAAATTGAAATTATTTAAACTATGAAAACTACCTTTTAGGGAAAATGTTTGCAGAAAACTCGGCCCTCGATGACCGGGGTGCCATCCCGCCGTCGGTTCCTCACTGCGGCTTCTATATGAAAAAGCTGAGGATACGGCATCGGGATGTACTCCTTGTCTTACGGGGGCTCGATGTTAATAAAGCTAGTGGGCCTGACGGAATACCTGCCCTGGTATTGCAGAGGTGTGCTGCAGAAATCGCCCAGTTTTAACAAAGCTCTTTAAAATGTCCTCTGGTTGGAAAAAAGCGGTCATTCATCCTCTACCTAAGAAAGGTGACCGCTCCAACCCGGCCAACTACCGCCCCATAGCGATCACATCAGTTTTGTCCAAGGTGATGGAACGTGTGATCAACGACAAACTGCTTACATACCTCGAGAAGAACAAAATCATTAACGACCGCCAGTACGGATTCCGGCGGAACCGCTCGTGCGGTGATCTTCTCGCGTATGTGACGCATGTTTGGGGACGGTGCCTGGAACGTTATGGTGAGATTCAAACGGTCTCACTGGACATTTCTAAGGCCTTTGACCGTGTTTGGCACCGAGGACTTGTCAACAAACTGCCTTCTTACGGACTTCCCGTTTCCTTGTGTACGTGGATTGCCGACTTTTTGAGGGAGAGATCGATTCAGACGGTTGCTGATGGTTTCATCTCTTCCTCGCATTCAATAAATGCTGGCGTCCCACAAGGATCGGTTCTATCTCCGACATTGTTTTTGTTGCACATCAATGACCTCTTGACATGTGCACCAATCCATTGTTACGCGGATGACAATACAGTCCATGATTGCTTTTTTTTGACAAGCCCCCAAAGGGCACACAAACTCCAACGGCTCGGAGGGCTTTGAAACAGAGAATGGACGGTTACCTTGAGAGGGTCTCCTCTTGGGGTAAGAATAACCTCGTCGAATTTAATGTTTCAAAGACCCAATCATGTCTGATTACGTCTAAAAGGGATCGAAATGACAATCTAGTCTCCTTTAATGGAAGCAATCTTCCCAACAAGCCCTCCATTGATATGCTTGGTGTAACCTTAAGTGACCAGCTCAGGTATGGGGGCTCCATCGAAGCTAGAGTAAAGTTAGCCTCTCAGAAGCTGGGCGTATTGTACAGAGCCCGCAGATACTTTAATAGTACACAACTGCTGACCCTGTACAAATCGCAAGTGCGCCCCACTGTAGAATTTGGCAGCCACCTCTGGTCGGGAGCCCCAAAATATCTGAAAAAAACCTTGACTCTGTGCAGAAACGGGCGGTCCGTTTGATAGATTCGCCTATCTTAACAAATGGGTTGCAATCTTTGAGCACAGATGTCGGGTGGGAATGCTGTCCTTGTTCTACCGGTATTTTAATGGAAGATGCTCCGAGGAACTAGCGTCATTGATCCTTCGGCACCGGTCATTCACGAGAACGGGTCGACTCGTTCTTGTGTTCAACAGCTCGGCTGTGGAATGATCTGCCGGCCTCTGTGTTTCCTCCATCCCATAACATGGGTCTCTTCAAGACCCAAGTTCACTCCTTCCTATCCTCTCCGCATCCCCAAAGATTATATAGGGAAATTATTTCCTCCTTGGTCTCCTGTGTGGAGTTACTGTAAAAAAAAAAAAGAAAAAAAAAAAGTTATGTTATTTAAATTTGAACCTCATTATTAATAATAAAAAAAAGAAAAAAATAGGACTGGACTTCCTTATTCTAAATTGAGAGGATTCTTGTTTTGTTTGTTAACGATTAATAGATATTTCGAAGTGCAAGAAGTGACTATGTATTTTTTAATGTACAAGTAAATTTTACATAAATTAATTTTACGCGGAGTTCCTAGTTCTTACTGCCTACATACACAAATTACTTACATAATATTCTTCGTGGTTAACATATCACAGCGCCTTCCACGATTGTGAGTAATGTGATTGTGTATTACAATACAAATGATTATTTATTACACAGTACCTACCTAGGAGGAGGAAGGTCGTTCTTAACGAGAACTTGAGGCGACTACATTATGATGATAATGAGGCTACGTTTTGTCTACAATAGTAATAATTTACTTCTAGAAATAATATTACTTAGTACCTACGTATATAAATGATTTTACAGTTGAGGGCACTAACGGTTTTTTATATTTCTCTTATAGATGGGTACTTAACACAAATGTCCCATCGCCTATAGAGAGAAGGAAATAGTTCCATTTCAGTCCTTGAAGCCTTTTTCTGACAAATTAGGTGAATTATAAAGTAATGGGTGGTTGGTGTCTTAGTGACCTGGATACTAGACAGTCGTATAGAACTCGAGGATCTAATTGAGCATGGAACATCGGACCATCGTAAGAATTTATTGGTCCCAAAGACTCCGATGAACTGACTTTGTGGATAAAATACCAAATAACAGGAATCTGAAAATCGTCACCAACCCCCAGTGGAAACGACCGATGGGTAGGGTAGGGTATTAAAATTAGAGCGGGATGGGAAATTTTGAGGACTGAAGACGAATAGCTAGAGACCGGAGCCGGTGGAAAACACTTACGAATGAGGCAAAAACTCACTTTGGATGTGTCGCCGTGATCAAAGGCAGCATAAGTCTTTACGAGCACCATTTTAATAACTCCTAACCATACTCTGTCTACCCTTTCAGCAAATACCACCAAAGCTTTAAAAATGTGAAAGAATTGAATGGTTTAATTTACGCACGATAAAGTATTTATAGCGCCAAAAAAACTTTTTATAAATACCACAGCGTTAATCTATCCATTGGGGTTTCATACAACTCTAACACTAAGCTTACCTGTGATATTTTTAACTTAAATCGAAGCATCAATAAAGTTCCCAGAGTACAAAACTGGCTTCGCGGAAACAAAGGTATCATATTTGGCGTTTAGTACAAAGGGGTGCTAGCCATCTGACGCTTTGTAGGGCGGACATGACGCATGGCTGAATCTGCATACATGCATACGTATTGCAACCTGCACACGCGACACATGACACGGTAGACAGGAGACAGGAAATAAGAAGTAAGAGGCAGGATCGGCAGGACACAGGAACGGGAAGTTCTCAATGACAGTAGCAGACGTAAAACAGACGGGTCGATTTGTGAATATTTGAAGTTCAGCGATATAATGAAATTGACCCATGGGTAGAATAATTCTACTGAGAATTAATTTTACTATCTATACAACATAAATGTATACATTTAGTGCCAACTAAATAACTACAAGGGCGCAAGAATGCTGTGATAAAAATAGCAAAATTAGATTATATTGATCGTGCCATGTGTCGTTTTTCCTGGGACACCCTCCTCTCCTTCCCTTGCTCCGCCTGTGTAGGTACTTCTACTATCCAAAAATATCGCTACAAGATGTATGTCTTACTATCACCACGGATAAAAGAAGAACAAAATAATCAAGGAAATTTTTCACAAATAATTTTAGTTATATAGTAGTCTAGTAGTCTTTTTTTTAAATTGTTTCTTCATAATTTTCTATACTTTTAACAATAAAGTAGTCTTTTAAAAAACTTGTTTCTTCATAATTTTCTATACTTTTAACTATAAAGTAGTCTTTTAAAAAACTTGTTTCTTCATAATTTTCTATACTTTTAACAATAAAGTAGTCTTTTAAAAAACTTGTTTCTTCATAATTTTCTATACTTTTAACTATAAAGTAGTCTTTTAAAAAAATTGTTTCTTCATAATTTTCTGTAATTTTAGCTATAAAGTAGTCTAGAAGTCTTTTTTAAAACTTGTTTCTTCATAATTTTCTATAATTTTAGATATAAAGTATTCTTTTTAAAAACTTGTTTCTTCATAATTTTCTATAATTTTAGCTATAAAGTAGTCTTTTAAAAAACTTGTTTCTTCATAATTTTCTATACTTTTAACTATAAAGTAGTCTTTTAAAAAACTTGTTTCTTCATAATTTTCTATACTTTTAACTATAAAGTAGTCTTTTAAAAAACTTGTTTCTTCATAATTTTCTATACTTTTAACTATAAAGTAGTCTTTTAAAAACTTGTTTCTTCATAATTTTTATACTTTTTAACTATAAAGTAGTCTTTAAAAAACTTGTTTCTTCACTTAATTTTCTATACTTTTTAACTTTATAAAACAGTCTTTTTAAAAACTTGTTTCTTCATAATTTTCTATGCTTTTTAACTATAAAGTAGTCTTTAAAAATTCTTTCTTCATAATTTTCTGTAATTTTAGCTATAAAGTAGTCTAGAAGTCTTTTTTAAAACTTGTTTCTTCATAATTTTCTATAATTTTAGATATAAAGTATTCTTTTTAAAAACTTGTTTCTTCATAATTTTCTATAATTTTAGCTATAAAGTAGTCTTTTAAAAAAATTGTTTCTTCATAATTTTCTATACTTTTAACTATAAAGTAGTCTTTTAAAAAACTTGTTTCTTCATAATTTTCTATACTTTTAACTATAAAGTAGTCTTTTAAAAAACTTGTTTCTTCATAATTTTCTATACTTTTAACAATAAAGTAGTCTTTTAAAAAACTTGTTTCTTCATAATTTTCTATACTTTTAACTATAAAGTAGTCTTTTAAAAAAATTGTTTCTTCATAATTTTCTGTAATTTTAGCTATAAAGTAGTCTAGAAGTCTTTTTTAAAACTTGTTTCTTCATAATTTTCTATAATTTTAGATATAAAGTATTCTTTTTAAAAACTTGTTTCTTCATAATTTTCTATAATTTTAGCTATAAAGTAGTCTTTTAAAAAACTTGTTTCTTCATAATTTTCTATAATTTTAGCTATAAAGTAGTCTTTTAAAAAACTTGTTTCTTCATAATTTTCTATACTTTTAACTATAAAGTAGTCTTTTAAAAAACTTGTTTCTTCATAATTTTCTATACTTTTAACTATAAAGTAGTCTTTTAAAAAAATTGTTTCTTCATAATTTTCTGTAATTTTAGCTATAAAGTAGTCTAGAAGTCTTTTTTAAAACTTGTTTCTTCATAATTTTCTATAATTTTAGATATAAAGTATTCTTTTTAAAAACTTGTTTCTTCATAATTTTCTATAATTTTAGCTATAAAGTAGTCTTTTAAAAAAATTGTTTCTTCATAATTTTCTATACTTTTAACTATAAAGTAGTCTTTTAAAAAACTTGTTTCTTCATAATTTTCTATACTTTTAACTATAAATTAGTCTTTTAAAAAACTTGTTTCTTCATAATTTTCTATACTTTTAACTATAAAGTAGTCTTTAAAAAAAATTGTTTCTTCATAATTTTCTGTAATTTTAGCTATAAAGTAGTCTAGAAGTCTTTTTTAAAACTTGTTTCTTCATAATTTTCTATAATTTTAGATATAAAGTATTCTTTTTAAAAACTTGTTTCTTCATAATTTTCTATAATTTTAGCTATAAAGTAGTCTTTTAAAAAAATTGTTTCTTCATAATTTTCTATACTTTTAACTATAAAGTAGTCTTTTAAAAAACTTGTTTCTTCATAATTTTCTATACTTTTAACTATAAAGTAGTCTTTTAAAAAACTTGTTTCTTCATAATTTTCTATACTTTTAACTATAAAGTAGTCTTTTAAAAAAATTGTTTCTTCATAATTTTCTGTAATTTTAGCTATAAAGTAGTCTAGAAGTCTTTTTTAAAACTTGTTTCTTCATAATTTTCTATAATTTTAGATATAAAGTATTCTTTTTAAAAACTTGTTTCTTCATAATTTTCTATAATTTTAGCTATAAAGTAGCCTAGTAGTATTTTTAAAACTTGTTTCCTCATAATTTTCTAATGAAATAATTTTTTTTTTAATTTACGTTTATATTTTTTGCAACAATTAACAATTTAATTTTAATTCTTATCAAGGAAACTTCTAGGAAAAGGTTCAATTTATCGAAAGCATATTTTTTCACAATGTAAACAGATTCGTAGTCTATAATTATATTAATCGAAATAGCGATTTCACTGATAGCTTCGCTTTCACTATCTGTGAAGCGGAAGTCTCTTTTCTACAGCAGTTATACTCTTAAATGATGACCTCAAGTTTCAGCAAAATATTCAAAATTAATCGACGTATTGTTTGTTGTATAAGAAAAAATAGAGCTGTAACTCGAGCAAAACCGCAGATTAACTAACAGTTCATTATATTTTATTCGACATATCTTTCTTCTCAAATATACGTACATTTGTAAATTATATTATATTTCCAGGCCAAGTATCTGAAGTAACTGTAAGAAATTTAATTCCGCGTGTATCCATTTATCGGGTGCAGTCAGCACACACGAAGGGCGCCGATAGAATCTTCGTGAACTCTGCGAACTGGACAGTCAATAGACACCCATTCCTCATACCTGTGGAGGTAAAGCGGTCTTATTGACCACCTCGTCTGGCAGAGGAAATGACATTGTAAAGGTGGAAGGTGAGTGAGTATCGGAAGGTCGTGCATGGAGCATTGTGCAGCGTGCAGTGAGTGTCCAGTGCATGGTCAATAGTCAATACACATCATATAGGTAGCGTGGTAATACTGTAGAAGTACTTTCTTAGGATCTTGAATAAATGCACTTTTGTATTTATCATTTATGGAAATAAATTAATGTTAAGCGACCGCGAAAACCTGAAATATTATACCTAAGCTAAACCCATTATATGTTTATGTGAAATTGTATTGTGATCTAGAGTTCTAAATAAAATTTTGATTACGATTTACGATGGCCTCGGCAAGAAGGCTACAAGAAAGGTAGGTACTTCACAGCGGAAGATGAAAAGGTGTACCTACCTACCTACAGTAACCACGGGTAAGACCGAAAAATAAGTTTTTCTTCCTTTATTTCCAATTTTGAAACTGTCAATTCATACTCGTATGGGTTTATTTTTATAAACCTTTATAACTTTCGTAAAAGTAGAACAAAGTTATAACGGTTTTTCATCGCCAAAAAAAAAATATTTTTCTTTCTTTGTTTCACCTAGGTCGAAAATACACGTAATATTATTTATTTTCGTTAGTTTTTTCCGAAAGGTAAATTGTTTCTTTTTTTACATATCTCGTTTACAGCGATGATTTAGAGACATATTTTGTATTTACAGACATACATGTAATGTCAAAATAAAGCAATGAAATGGAGTCAAATGGATTTGGGCTAAGCCATACAATTTTCAAAAATAAATTATCGGCATATTTGTATGATTTTCGAAATCTGAATCACGTTCACATTCTGATTCTGTCTATTATCAATTTTTTATGTTCCAGTCTATGTCCAGGGGTTGCGCAATGCAATTTTGCCCAGTTTAGCATTACTGTATATATTACCTACAATTTGCCACGTGGAAATCCCCATTATATCATAGTGTAATAACAATCAACAGGGAAAGCACGAATGAACTGGTTATTTCCTTGGAATTATTAATGAATAGGAATAGATAGGCAGTTCGTCTAAGTGTTGAAAAAAATTTTACCTGTACAACACCTTATTAGGAAAACGAGAACATTTCGCATAATGCCTCCGTCAATAAACCGCCACATCCAAGAAGAACGGTAATACCCCTGTATGCTGAAGTAGGGTATTCTATATTTACATAACAAGTGTCTTGATAACAATTTGAGAGACAGCATATAAAAATAATGATCCACCTGGAGCGAAAAACAGAATGCATCATCATACTAACATGTAGCAGAAAATTATTGTTGAGATTCCTCCTTTATTTGTGCCTCTGCCCATTGTCATGTGTAATTTGTTATCAGAAATAAAATGTAAACAATTAGCACTAAATCATGCGGGCGAGCTCGACATGTTTAAGGTTGTACCTGGTTGTCTCGTAACGAATTAGGTATTCGCCTATTTGTTTTCTCGGGAAAATGAACAATGTGTCATATAGACACGTATTTTAAATTGAATAGGTACAATAACATATACCACTTCAACACATAACGTGTAAGTACATTCATATTAGGACGTTATTTATAAAGCACTAGCTGATGTGTACCCGGCCTTTTTTTACCCGGGATTTTTCACTTGTCATTAGGGTGCCGTAATTGATTTGACAGCGAAAGTCTAAATAAAGAAACATTCATTTGAATCTTTTATTTCATTCCAAACGTTTATTTTTTCAAAATGTATCTAAATCATAAAGTTCTTAAGTAGGTACCTACTCGTGTTTTCCATTTTGAAAATATTCTACCAAAAAAACTTCTTCTTTTGAATACGCAATCTGTGGCTAAGCAGAGTGTTATATCTATGGGCTAACATAAATAAAACATGGCGGGTTCAATATTTTTCATACTAATTTTAAAACAACAGTTTTACATATTGGATTTCATTCAAACTACTGTCTAAACCTTCCCGGTACTAATAAAAACAAACTGTGTTATTTTCAGCAAAATTGGACCAGTAATTTTCGATAAAATCGAGGACGACCAAAGAAACAAACTTATATTGATTTATATATATATTATAGATAAATTAGAAAACAGAAGGAAAATAACTGAATCAACGCTATCCCCCACAAATGTATTATTTTGAAACAATAACTCGGAGATAAACTATCGCGTGCATGCATACTAATGCGTATTTTATTTTTATTTATATTAAAAAAAAATCATTACATAAGGTTATAAAACAAGTTTTTTTATATATGTATTCAGTTATGCAAAAAAAACAGAAAATAATAAACTAAATCAATGTAGTCAAACAATTTTTTTTAACATACGAGTATGTATACTCTATATACATATAACAAAAATCCCACATAGGCAAAACCAGTGCGTGGGTATACTTGTGTATTAGTTAGTGGCAGTAAAAAATGAGTTTTTATGGAATTCATATTCTTTATTATTTGTTTATATATATTTACTCGTATACATACATTTATATCTATATTCCTATTACAAATTAAGTGAGTTTTTACAGTAGGTTGTGAGGAAATAACAGTATTGATCATTATAGAAAATAATATACAAGAATCCCGCTAGGAAACTAATACCTACCTCAAACATTGCCATTTTTGTCAACTCGTATCTTAATAATTTATTTTTCGTTCTGCGTCCACATCGGAGAATACTATTCGGGAATACTATTATTATTTTTGTATAATTACTCAAACTGTTAATTGCTATTTCTGTACCGTAAATATTTATTATATATTATACAAAACGTATTTATCATAAATAAATAATGTAAATAAATAAATTTGGTAACCGGATGCGAATAATTTTCCAGTGGCTTCCCAGAAATTGATGAGAGGTACCTACCTAATATTATGCGGTTTAGGTCAGCAGAACTCATTAGTAATGATATATATATGCGGTTAACATAAATATTAAATATTATATGACTATCATATCCGTTGCAAGTAGAGATTTAATATACAGGGTGTCTCTGCACGTAACGGACAGACTATATATAACCAGCGATTCCTGAGAATATTTGGAGTAAAAAATGTAGATATCATTTTACTGTTTGGTGACTTTTTTTTTCAAATAAAAACAAGAAAAAATATTTTTCTTTCACACATCGCCATTGATCATGCTTCCACACGTCGTGGAGCGGATTACGTGATACGCGCTCCGTCTCGTCTTTACGGTGCTGCTAAAACGAGACAGAGTGCGCATCACGTGATGCGCTAGGTACCCAGTGTCGATTTGTGATAGATTTTTTTTTGTAAGAGTACCTTGAAAAAAAATACCATCTGACAGCAAAATGATATCAACATTTTTCCTCCAGATATGATCAAAAATCGCTGGTTAAAGTCTGTCGGACACATGTTGATACTTTTTTATTTCTTTTTTTTATCAGTATAAACTAAAAAATACATAATTACAAATACTAAACAATGTAGTTTAGTAAATTTTACAGTACGTATAAGAAAAAACATACAGAACTAATAATATTACTATTATTCGGTATAAACCACCTCACTAGGCTGATCTTGTTCCGAGGTGGTAGCAATTATAATCATTTTAATATCCCAAATTATAAGATGAGATAAAAATAAAATAATGAGAAAAAATGTGAAAAATATAGCGTGAAGTTTGTTGTTATTTTGTAGAAGTTTTGAGAAATGAGAAAAGAAATAAAAAAATGGTCAAAAATATAGGCGTGTAGTTTGTTGTTATATGGCAGATGTTCTTTAGTACCTGTCCGCAGTAGATAATGCTTTTATTGGCTATCCATGTGTGAATTTTGTGTTTGAGTTTTTAATTTTTTATCAAGTGAATGTCGTTGATGTCTTTTTCAATTAAATTAAAACATTTTGGTGCCAAATGGAAGTAATGTCTTTGTCCGTATGTGCAATTTATCTTCGAAGTAATGTGTTGATATCTATGCCATGTTCCGTAATTGTGTTGTGCAGTATGGTGGTTTTATTTATCGTTTTGATAGTGTATAGAGATAATTTTGATATATAGGGAAGTCCTTAAATAATTGTCTTGTCGATAATCTAAAAGGTTTTTTGTAATAACTTTAATTAAAGCTTTATGCGCTTTGTCTTAGAGTGATAATTGATTGGGCTAATTCGTAGTACATCGTTTTGAGAGTCTCCTTTGGCATTATATTGCGTACGTTCTTGATACGCCCTGTATAGGGGCATAGGTAATCGAAATATCCGTTTAGAAAATTCTATCAGGTCATATGCATTAGAAAAAATATATACATAATGGCTGATGTGTACCCGGCCTTGCTCGGGTCTTTTTTTTGGAATAAAGTTATGATGTTGCGAATTCTTGCTTGTCATTAGGGTGCCATAATTGATTTGACAGCGAAAGTAACTATCTCCAAATAAAGAAACATTCATTTGAATATTTTATTTCGTTCCAAACCTTTATTTTTTCAAAATATATCTAAATCATAAAGTTCTTAAGTAGGTACCTACTCGTGTTTTCGATTTTAAAAATATTCTACCCAAAAAACCTTCTTCTTTGGAATATGCAATCTGTGGCTAACCGGAGTGTTATATTTATGGGCTAACCTAAATAAAACATGGCGGGTTCAATGTTTGTTCAATACTAATTTTAAAACGTCATTGCAACAGTTTTACATATTGGATGTCATTCAAACTACTTTCTAAACCATCTCCGCACTAGTAAAAACAAACTGTGCTATTTTCAGCGAAACCAGTCCAGTGATTTTCGAGAACATCGAGGACAAACAAACTTCATTGATTTTCAAATATATAATATACATTTTTTTTATTTCATATTATGTTTAATTTTTAATAATTACATTGCATTATAATATTAGGAAAATGGTACACTTACCAACCGAATCCATTGATTTGGCCAAAAGTCAGAAAGGTGGTTTTCAGCATTCAAGGTGTTCTCACGTTCGCGGTATATTTAAAAATGGACACTTATCTCAACCCATCGATCGAAAATTAATTATTATTATTACAATCTACGTTTCGTTTAATTTCAATAAATCTACGTTCACCATCACCGTCTAAGATTTAAGCTAAGTAACTTTTAAAGGACGATAAGAATACTTTATCCCATTGGAGTAAAATTGAGTTTACCACCGCACGAAACAAAATAATAATTAATGCAGTGAAACAGTAAAATTATAAATAGCAGAAATTAAATTTTCCGATAAGGCAGTTGAGTTTGCTACATTTTGCCCGTGAGAGGAATGTAGTTCGTCGACGTTGACTCGATAACACGATTCGCAGCGAATAAAGAGATCTTCTCTGCCATTGTTTGATGTAGGCAAAAAGATTTTTGATATGTTTGTTTAAAAGATTACACCTAGCGAGATACGCCGCGCGGCGCCATTTTAAATTAAATCATTCTACAGTCTACTGCGCGTCCCCCGTTATAGTATTTTATTATTGCTAAGTAGTTAAGTACACAGTTCCCGCATAATGTTCATCATCAGTCTACCTACCTTCATTCTTCATCAACCATCGCTACCTGAATAATGCATTATGTATAATTTTTTTTGAAATAGAACCTTGTTGTTCCAAGGGCAACTAAACAACTATCACAGTTTCCCCGCAGGTGTAGGCAGAGAGGACCTGAAGTATTTTTTTTAATGTATTCCTGTATTTTTTCAATATATTACATAAGTATTGTAATAAAGTCCCGTTAAACTGATTGATATCAGTTTGTCAACGGGTTCTATGTAGCGGTCTATATTAAAAATTTAAGAAAGGTACATATCATTACATTATCATTACTTGATTTTTTTAAATCATTTTTATTATTATTTCCGAAAATAAAAACAAGGGTATACAAAAATATAGAAAAAACCAAAATTTTAAAATGGTACAAAAACCACAAGGAAAATCTGAGAAGAAGAAATAAAAAAAGATTAGTTGTTACAAAAAATCTTTTTCACATACCAATTTCAAAACAATTTCATTGCAGTGACATATGTATATAATATACAAAGTAGGGCCTAGTATGCACCCCTGTGGTACACCTGCGAAATTTTTGTTGTAGATTTCACTTAATTGTATTCACGAATTGAAAGTTGTGGGCTTGGGCGCGGAAATGGACAATCTGAAACTATGTTGCCCGTTGAATAGTTACGATACGGTGCTGATTTCTAACAGTTTACACTCGCTCGTGTCTAGGATGAATGAAAAATATATATTGTGTTTCTGGACTATAGGTACGTGTTGACAAGGACATGCGCTTAGCAGTGGAATCATCCAAGTTTCGTAAAAAATAATTAATAATACATTAACGGTAAGAGCTTCTCTCTGCCCAGTTGGTGTGGACAAAATAAAAAGAAAATCAAGAAAGTTCACAACTATTTAAAAAATATACATTATATTCAAGAAGAGAAAATCATTGCGCAATTGGTTTGGATTTGCTGAGAGGCCACCATTCGCATCGAAATTATTATAAGACAATTTTTATGGTATCGTATGGTTTCGCTCAAGGGTTAGTTCACTGACTCTGGGCAGTGGTATGTGAAGTGTTACATAAAAAGATTAAATGTTACACCTGACTAGATTCCCCAAGACTGTCCATTGTTAAACAAACAAAAAAATGAGTAAAGCATTTAGTCCCCATAGAGTAATATACATCAATGCCTTGTATTTTTTGTACATTATTTGGGTCATCGCGATGCTAGGGTTAAATCGAAAAGCATGTCTGTTCAAATAAAGCTCAATGTAAATGTTTCGCTTCCAAGAAACCATGGCAACAATAGCGTTCCCAATAATATCAACTCGTGGAACTTGTAAATTGGTGTATTGATCTGCAGAATATAAAGTAGGTGTGTAAGTTCTTTATAGGTACTATTAGTGTTTGAATTATTTATACAAATTAATTTGCCAAGGATTTTGTAATGTTTAAATAATAATATTCATGTACAAGTATGTACTCGTACATACACATACATAAAATAAAATACACCAACTTCAATATCTTACACATAGTAACAAAAGTTATTTGTAATCAAAAATATAATTATTTCAAATCACCTGAAAGTTATCCAAATATCTCGGTATTCACAAGAGGTGTTTATTAACTTAATGTCTATAATATTAGAAGAATAGTACAATTACCAAGGAAATCCATTGATTTTGCCTAAAGTCTAAAGGGTGATTATACTGGGATCAACAACATATCAAATCAAAGATTGTAATATAATTTGATCGTGAGACCGTACAATTTATTGCGCCTACGATCTGCAAAACACTTAGCATTCGTGCTATGCGGATCGCGTTTCGTCCATTCGTTTGCCTTAGCGATCAGCTTAGAATGATTAATTGTTTTTGTTTAATTCGTATAACTCCATTTAATTTTTTTTTAAGTTTAATGTAAATCAAATTTAATAATGTTATTATTAAGTTCTGCAAGTGTTTTTAGTTTTTATTATTGTGACAGCTGTTTCGGCGTTTGGCCATTTTCAAAGTACGGTTGATCCACATTGTGACGAATTATTTAAATGATTTTACATAAAAAACTCCCACCCCATTCTAATTTGGACGGGTTTTTTAAAATAATGATTTTTATCAGTAAAACCGATTTAGTTAGAAAACAATTAAAATTCTGAATTCTGCGAGGTTTTCACATTGATAATGTGTTTCCTCATATTTAACTGATAATGTTTTATTAATTCATTTATTAAATGTGTTATATTGTGTTGATAATATGAACATACTGAGAAGCGGTGATTATGTAATTTTCCTTATTTTATTAATTAATGTTATATTAGGATCATTCATTCGTTTATTAATTTCTTATTGTTAAAGTAAATTTAATCTAAGACCCTTTCTTTCTACATGCAAGGGTTTAGGTTTGTTGTTGTCAAGCGGGATGTGATTATTTACTAAGAGATGTTCTACGAATTTTGAAGAAGTACTTTTATTTTTATAACATTGTATATGTTCTTTGAATCTAGTTGAGAAAGCCCTTCCCGTCTGCCCTATATAGGTAGCGTTGGTCACATTTTAATTCGTATATGCCACTATTATTATGTTTAGGATTTTTACTTTTTGAGTTTTTTAGGCTTGTTCCTATATTATTATTGGTTCTAAAGCTATATTTAAACAGCATTTTTTATTTCTTTTGAAATTTTTACATTTTTTGGACTGAGAAATTCCAGACATGCAAATTTTTCTAGTTTATTATTATGTACCGGATATATAAGCTTAAAATGATATAATATTATAATTAATTTAGAGAAATATATTTATATATGTACATGAGCACCAAAATGATTTCTTGGTCATCAAACAGTAATTTATGTAATCGGTCACATAAATGATATTTAGATACAGAAAATAATAAATAAGCACCAGCATGCGATTATTGATGACAGAAGGAAACCAACTCTTTGGCCTTTCGGAGATCATGTGCTAGAAACCCGTGGTAAATAAAATTAAATGTATTATTTCACATAACATTAATATAAAATAATATTATAGTATAGTATATTTGCGGCACTTTCCAGAGTGATAGATACTCTCAGTATCGCCTGGTAAGCGATTCAGAATCGAAAAGTTGCATAAAATGACATTAGCCATGTTTAGTGTCAGACCTGAATAGCCAAGCACTTTCCACCTTCCCTTCCCCGATCCCTTTAGTTTCACACATACCCAAATTAAGCCGTAGTTCCATTAGCTTTGGGATAGTGGGGACTTAGTGTGATATTCACATGTTATAAAATAAGAACACATGAGTTTTTTTTAATGTGAAATTACCTGATAAATACCAGTTTTCTCAGACTTTTTCTTTTTTGAACTGATATAAATCCATATAGGTAGGTCGGGACCTAGTAGACCGATCTGTTCACAATTCACTAGAAAGGTTTTTTCTGGGGTGAGAGGGAAATGAAACACAATTTTACCACAGGAAAACTCAATTAATAAGTACATAAAAAATTAAATTTATTTTTCTATAAACTAAATTATTAGCAAACCTACGATTATTTGATATGGAAAATTAAGTACAGATTGCAGTCATTAAATTACTGTATTTGAGCTGTAAGCCCCACTTCTGCTAGGATTAAATCAACAGCGGCATTATCAATGTAGATATTGTATTCCCAGGAACTAACATAGGCTTCTGTGAGACACTCTTCTCGGCAATGTGCAATATTCTCTGAAAATATTATATACCGTTAATTAAATAATAGGAAACATCGACAAACAATGATGCCGAAAAAAGTGTCCAATTTTACATACCAAAAATAAAACAACATAATTTAAGAGCAACTGCGGTATGTCAGATTTTAGTCATTTTAACTATAATAATAATATCTTTATTGTAATTAAATTTACCTATAACTAAATGACATGTATAATATAATAATTTGAGTGTACAGTGGTTCATAAAGTAAAATAGAAAATAATATAATAACGGTTAAAAGTTTGATGTTTCACATAACCCGCCTCACTAGGCTAGCCTGTGTTGAGGCAGTAATTTTGCAAATTATTTTATAATTTTAAAATACCTATGAATATACATTTATATTAAGACATGCTTTGTAAATGGTTGAGTCAATAATTTGATTTTGGGTGAGTGCACCGGTAAATGCCATATCATTACTTTTAATTAAATTTTTTTCACATTGTGTTTGAATATTTTTTGTTTTAACTTGGTGTCTAACTAACTAACCATCATTCCATATCTCCGCAGGGGTGGACAAAGTGGATGGACCACTACACAATTGTTTCTTGGCATACACTCCTAGCTTTATTCACATTAATACATACTCTTCTGTTGTACTGACTTGACCCGAATCAAAAATTTTATTCACTTAATTGCGTCCTCTTTCTCGGATGTCCCCGATGTCTTCTACCATTAGCAGGCTTTACACGAACGCTTTAGAACGAGTGTTCCAAGTGTCACTCCAAACCTTGCCCAGAAAAGTCCCACAATGGACTGTGCTGCAATACGTTAACTTAATCTAGCAAATTTTATTTTCCTGTGCGCTTCCTGCAGCGCCGCTCGAGAAGCGCATTCCGAAGTCTGCACGTGGGAGAGCCTATTCGCTTTCGTGTCATGTTCAATAATAATTTATTTTTATTTATTATCTTAAAAACATAATACATAAAGGATTGATCGATGACTGTCTCACTGGGAAATTCCTGAGTCGAAACAGACGGTATACAGGGGTAGTGGAATGCAATACATTTCATAAATTAATAAAATTAATGAACAAAAAAAAAACAGACAAGGGACATGCGTAAACATTGTAAAAAAAAAATTGTACATGATTTAAGAGTCTCACGAACATAAATAATATGTTGATTAATTTTTTGGGTAACTAATGGTGTTGTACTTCCTCCTTCTTTTAGATCATTCGGCTATAGCCCAAACAAAATGTACAATATCCACACTGAAAAGCATTAAATCTTAGTAAAGTTAGCTTAGGACTCTGAAATGTAAACTCACTTTTTTCATTGCACACATATATACACATGCACGTTTATTCATAGGCAATGTCAAGACATTAACCATTAAAGAGCGAAAACAAGAAATAATATACCAGTGACAAGTTTCTTCAATTGATGTTCTGCAGCGTACTTGTGCGTGCATGCTTCCACTTCTACAGCTAGTTTAGAGGCAGACCACGTATTGATAATAGCTTCAGGGGTTGAGCACAACTTCGCTAGAGCATTTAATTGTTTGGATAATGTTTGCATTCCTAAAAACATGAAAATAAATGGAATACAAAGGATAATTAACTATAAGGAATTCCAGTGATTAAAATTATGACTTAAAAAATAATGCAAATGTTGGGTTGCAAATTGAAGAAGTCCATTATATAAGTTTTATTATATAATTATTTGTACAATTAATTAATCGATTTTGATAAACGTTAAAAAACTAAAAGATCTAAATGCCTCTGACATCATCTGAGTAATGACAGGAGGTTGACAATATACTATTGTGACATCATCTGAGTGATGCGGAGAAATTGACAACAGATTATTGTGACATCATCTGAGTAATGCCAGGAGATTGACAATAAACTACTGTGACATCATCCGAGTGATGCAGAGAAATTGACAACAGATTGATGTGGCATCATGTGATGAAAAATCGTATGGCACGACTCATTTTTTTAGGGGCTATTTGGAATTAATACGAAAAGTGATAAGTTTAGTGATTTTGCAGTAAGTTGGTACAAAAAGTAACGCAAGACATAATTATTCCAAATAGCTCCCGAAACAAGTATAACTTGGAAGACTTTTTTTTATAGGTGTGTAGCCTATTTCTAAAAATGAAAAAACATATATTTAAATTAATGTGTAATGTTGGTGACTGAGTTGGCATCGCGTTGGGTTCCCACCCGGGCGTCCTGAGTTCAATTTCTCAGTCGCTAAGTCCTCCATTATGACACAAGCAACATTTTCTGCTTAAAGAGATGATAATACGAAATTTTCAAATATTGTCAGGTTATTCGTAATTCGGGAATGCTTGTCTTAAAATTTTTATTCTTATTTAATAATGTTTTTTTTTACGCTTTCTATCATAGAAGAACTGTTCAATGCTTTCCATTTGTTTAATCTGTTCTACGCATTCATACGTTCCAGTAATCCGATATCGGGCTTTATAAAGAGCCAGATTAATGAGATTCTGCTGCATAAATACAAAGAAATTTATAGAAAAACCATCTAAACCGTTACCTTCAACAACATGCTCCATTCCATTACTAGCTTCTAATAAAGATTCACATAGTGACACCAACTGGGAAGGATAACCTCCGCCAATAAGTTCGTGTAGTTTCAAGGCCTGAAAGGTCCTGCACAGCAACAGACCTTTCTTCTGCAGACTATTCCAAGTCTCGACATACGAGTTAAATGTACAGGAATGAGTATAGGCAGTTTTTGAAGGTCCAGTGAGTTCACGATTAGGCGTTCCTGTTTTCATAAATAGAAAGGAATTAAAATCAGATTTTCAATAAAATAAAAGAGGAAGGTGTTCAAATATTACACGGTGTTAGTCTCTGTACCGATTGGTGAAAATGATGAGCTGATATTTAATTTCTTCTCCGGTGTTTTCACTATACTAGCTACTTGCAATTTTGACATTTCGCTAACTTGTGTTTTGACGTCTAGCACATTGTTTTGATTTATAGTAAACTTCGTCTTCTTCATTCAAGAAATATATATGATTTTGTCTATGGTTTTCCACTTTTTTTTGTTCATCTACCAGAAAACCTGGCCTGCCCAGGTATTGGTGAATGGTATATCTGTGATAATTACTTCCACACGAGCGGGCGGTCCAATACTAAAAAAAGTCATGGCGTCGAAAGGTTTAATCATCCGGTCATTCTTTCCCAAAGGCAGTGGAAAGGTTCAACCATCCGGTCATTCTTTCATAATGGCGGTGGTTGAACCTTTCGACGCCGTGGCTTTTTTTATTAATAGGTACTGGGCCGCCCGCTCGTGTGGAAGGACTAGTACCACAAGCAAAACAATCTCCATTTTGGCCGTGTTTTGTTTTCGTACGTTTTCGTAATGTTTTCAAAGTTGCTCGTTGTGGTGCAGACAGCCGGTTCATAATTTTACCTTTATTATCAATATTCGTAGCGCTTAAATGTAGTATATATATAAATAACCTGATTCTTCTGCGTATTCGAGACTTTCAATCTCGTGGAGTGATTCTGATTATGTTTTTCCATTCGAATCTTAAATAATATCGTTTTGGTAATGGCCTTGTTCATACTCGGCCGTTTAAAATTAAAAGCTAGCTGTCAGTAGATATTGACGATTGTTGTTTTAACGGCTTGAAAATGCCTGTAGAACTTAATAGTTTAACAGAAGGATGGTTAGAGCTGGAGAGCGATCCCGGTTTATTCACCCTGCTGTTGGAAGATTTCGGAGTTAAAGCTGTCCAAGTTGAGGAAATCTACGACTTGCACAAACCATTAGAGCTACCAGTTTACGGTTTTATTTTTCTGTTTCGATGGATCGAAGAACGACGATCGCGCCGCAAAGTGGTAGACCAGATAGAGAGTTTTGTGAAGGATGAAGAAGCGGTCAATAATATTTTCTTTGCTCAGCAAATGGTTCCAAACAGTTGTGCCACACACGCGCTGCTCTCAGTCCTGCTAAACTGTCCCAATATTCATCTCGGCCACACTCTGAGCAGATTAAAGGTACACCAGAAGACTTTTGTATCATTGTTTAGCTTGATAATTAATGTGATTGCAATAATGAGGTGATTGTTATTGTTGTTAGGTTCACACAACGGCCATGAGTCCCGAGAACAAAGGCTGGGCCATCAGCAACACTCCCGAGCTGGCCTGTGCGCACAACTCTCACGCCATCCCACAGGCTCGCAGGAAGACGGACAAGGCGGCTATGTCTTCCGGAAGGTTCACAGGTTGTCTATTAGTTAAGTTAGCTTTTCACTACTTACACAGCTGCTTGGTAACAGTAATATGCAAACTAATGCTGGATTTTCGCTAATTTTATTACACTCACTTCTAAACATAATTTTAAGAGTTCCAATGTTTGTCATCTATCTTTAGCATGCGCGTAATTAACATGTTGAAGGATGGTATTTTGCCTTCATATAAGTTGTGACACAAGTTTTCTTCAAAAAAAGAACTCGGAATATTTGTAAAAAATTTAATTATTTCTTACAAAATTGTACACATTGACGGTAGAGTTGTCTTGTTTATTACTTTGCATCATAAATCGGAATGCTTGTACTGGCTAGTATTAGATGCAAGGCGCTGCTTGCCGTTCCATTACAATTCTGTTGATGATTGATGATGCTGTATAGCGTTGTGTACTAATGGGCATTTCCGATACGCAATTGCGCTGTACAACAAACATCTCTATCCTTCAACGTGTTAACATCACTATAATTCATTAGATGTATATTAATATATGTTTTTGTCCTCAGATAACCCATAGTTTACAATTTTAACCACCCATATTCATTAATGAATTAGAGTTTCATAACATTTATATCATTTAATTCGGAACACTTTATTCAATGTTTTTTTGCAGGTTTACAAAAAAATTTACAATTCTGACACTTAAATAATTTTTTTTGTTTTCTGCTTCCCCTGCTTCTTACTTCCCGTATCCTGCTGCTTCTTGTTTTCAGCTTCTTTCGGGAGGAAAGTTCCAGACTACCATGCTTCATAGTCTAGTCTTCCAGTTGAGAAAGTTGGATCAAATGTGAGATATGGGCGCTTGAGGGGATTTTTTTCGTAGCAATGACTTTCTTGGAATGCTGATATTGTTTATCAGTTGCGGATATGAATGTATTTTTGCACTTTGGTACAACGCATCTACAATAGTGACGAGATGCTGATATTCTACAATGTTTCCTTCAATCAAAAGCAGTTAAATTTCAGTATAAAAGATTTCAAAGTTTTGTATGGAATGCATACAATATCGATTACCGTGTATTGAACCGTCAATCCGACTACTCGTGTGACGTCACACCCAACAATCCATAGATTTTGTGCATTTTGGTGGGCTTTAAAATTTGAAACTTTAACAATTATTTTAACCATGAAAATGAACTTTTAAAAAATACAGCAAATTAAGTTAGAACGTCAAAATTAATTAAAAAAATGGACTGGAGTTCCTTATTGAATAAAATTTTAGATGGAGTGGTTCTAGTTGGAATATTAAATTTAATTAAGCTGACTGTATCAGGGCTGTCTATAAAACCATTAGTAATTTTGAAAATAAAAGTTAGGTCAGAAACAAATCTTCTATCTGAGAGTTTTAATAATTTTGGTTCTTTCATTATGTAATTGTAATTTATAGTTTCAAGAGGGTAATCCGAGTTTATCGTTAACATACCTTAGAAATTTATGTTGAATTTTTTCAATGGAATCAGAGTGAATTTTATAGTGAAGGGACCATTTAGAAGAATTATATTCGACTTGACTACAAACTAAGGAAAAGTATAATAATTTTAGTGTTGAAATATTCCTGAAGTCTCTGGCATTTCGAAGAATGAAGCCGAGCATGTTTAAAACTTTATTAGTTGTTGGATTGATTGATGAGAGGGATAGATTGGAAGCGCTGCTCTTAGCTCATTAAGTTTGGTGCGACAGCCTCTGATATTCTGATGGTATCCGTTAGTTGGTTTTAGTTTTTTGGGATTGTCCTTACTATATTACAGGTTTATTATTGTTTTTGTATTTTATTGTAAGTTCTGGTTCTCCATCGATTCTTTGTTCGTTAGGTTGGTTAGATAGTTCATTTGTGCTGGAGTTTAGTCTGAATAAATTTTTATACCAGGATACTCGGTTATGCAGTTCATTTTGTTCATGTCGATTGCTTGGGTGGCGTTTTTAAGTATAACTTTTAGGGGTCAGGGTTTATCCATTCTCTTGATCCCAGACAGTAGGTGGTAATGTTGGCTTGGGTTGTGGATGGGTTTAGAGCTGCTAGTATGGCTGAGATTCTCATAGTATCTTCAGTCATTTTATCGACTTGGGCACTGGCTGGGCTTTCCGGAAAGTTGAATATTATCACATTTTTCAACCTTCTTTCCTCTCTAGCTCGTCAGCAGCTTCACACGTTGATGAATTTGTAGAATCTTGTGTAGAGTTTGATTCTAACAGTTTAGATGAGATCATGTGTCCATATGACTTAACCTGTCCCTCGAGGATGCCAACTTTAACATCGAGGTCCAACATGGTGCCAGAGAGGTTGGAGAGTTTCGTAAGTAGTTTGGCCATCTGGTCTTTTGTTAGTTTTAGTGCAGAGTCCGTAATAGTGCTATGTAATGCACTTATTTCTTCTTTGGCCTTGTTAATGTATGATACTGCATCGGATGCACTCAATAAGTAAGTTGGAAGAAATAAATGTATTTTGGCAGAAGGCGAGGTGACAACCCTGTTTTTGAATAATTGGAGGTGGGGGGTGTCTTTCTGGTCCGATTGCACACTTCAATCAAATGTTGTGGACAGTTGTGGTAGTGGGCTCTGGTTGACACTTGATGAATGTATGTGTGGCTACTCTGCTGTTTGTTGTTGTAATTTTTTTTGTAAATTTGCAAAGAATTACTGTTAGTTTGACTGGCACGGCATCTAATTAGTTAAATCATTAATTGATTTTGTATTTAATTCGTAGAACTCCATTTAATTATTTTTTTAATTTAATGTAAATCAAATTTAATAATGTTATTATTAAGCTCTGCAAGTATTTTTTAGTTTTTATTATTGTGACTGCTGTTTCGGCGTTTAAGGCCATTTTTAAACTGTTAATCCACATTGTGACGACTTATTTATATGATTTTATTTACTTCCACCCCTCTGGGTGAACTTTCAGTTCACAATATAATTTTCACCATTAGCTTGGGATAGCTAATTTAACTGTGATGCAATGTTTTTCTAATTCAAATCTTGGGCGAATTCGGGTAGTTATAATGTAAATCCAACCAGTAGAATAATAGTAAGTTTCACTTCTCCCGCAGGCGAGGCTTTCCACTTTGTCAGCTTCGTGCCCATCCACGGGCGGCTGTTTGAGCTGGATGGCCTGAAACCCTACCCACAGGACCACGGACCCTGGAGCGCCGGGGAGGACTGGACTGACAAGTTTCGCCGGGTCATGTCCGAGAGGCTGGGTATTGATACGGGGGAGCAGTACCACGATATAAGGTGAGCATTGGGCCTTAAGCTTGGAATGAACTGCCACATGATCTGAGACTTGTAAATGACCCCAAATTCGGAGAGAAAATAAAAACTCTTTAGAAAGTCATTCCTGTAAATCTGTAGTGCACAACCCGACAAAGAATCTGAAGCATGGAATTACCACATTGACCGCGAAGGTTAACTTATAATATTAAAAGTATGTAGCATAACAAGTAAAATTAATTATTTGATTTTTAGAACTCGCAAAGTGGTTATCAATACTAAATATATTGACCAGCTCGCAGTTTTTATTAGCAAGGCAATGAATTGTAGGAATTGGTGAATAAATACAGTAATTAGTATTGAAGTAATTTTTACATTTAAAGGTATTTTTGCTTCGAGTTCACCTGCCTGGTATATTAATGCAAATGAATTCTAACAATTCTGGGCTGTCAATTAGAGATGTTAATATTTTTAATAATATAATAAATCAGTTTGTACTCTCCTATCTGATAATTTAATAAGTCTAGTTTCGATGCGTAAGTTGTCATAGTTAATAAATTCAATGGGAATTTTCAATTTAAAATTTATGTATCGAAGGAATTTATTTTGTACCCTTCTAACGATTGAGAATGGACTTTGTAATAAGGTGACCAAATGGTTGAATTGTCTTCTAATTTGCTTCGTACCAACGAGTAATAGAAATGTTTTAACGTTGACACACTTTTAAATTTTGCCCCCACTCTAAATGAAGCCTAGAATTCTCATCCCATCACTTATTATTTCATTGATGTGAAAATTAAACTGCAAACTCTCATGGAATAAGACACTAAGATCACGAATCTGCGATACTCGAAGATGATTAGCACCATTCATAAAATATGACAATTTAAGTGGATTTTTACCTTTATACAAACTAATAATCTGGCATTTACCAATATTGAATTGCAAATGATTATTAGAACACCATGCAAATAGTTTGTTAAGGTTCATCTGCAAAATAGCTTGATCATTATCATCTCTGTAAATGATATCGGCAAATAACTGGACTTTAACTTTGCTACAAATATGTACTATGTCATTGATGAATGAACAAAATAATATTGGTGCTAAATGAGATCCCTGGAGTACTCCCCTCGATGCTGCAAAGGTATAAGATGTGAATTAATCAACTTTGACCGCTAAGTACCTTCCCAATAGATAACTCTTAAACCATTCCAACATATTGCCTCTTATACTCCCAATTTTTTTAGTTAACATATTCAGATTCTGTGGTTTACTTTGTCAAACACCTTACTGAAGTCAGTATATATGAATTCAGTTTGATGTGATTCATTCAGGGCATTAACGATGTCATTCACATACAATACCAAGTTAGAATTAGAGTTGATCTTCCTTTAATAAATCCATGTTGAAGGGGTGAGATGATTCATTTGATTCGGGATATCAACTTGTAGAGTATTGTACGGTCCGCACAAGGACTGTATTAGGATTTGATAGTTATTGACTTCTTGACCTTTATCTTTCAGGTTTAACTTAATGGCTGTGGTTCCTGACCGCCGGCTGGCCATCACACACAAGCTGAAGAGCCTGGAGTCCAACAAAGGAGTCTTGCAGAGCGCCCTACGACAGCTGTGCAAGATTAAGCAGAAGATGGACAAGCTGAAGGCCAAGCGAGAGGCTGACATCACCAACTCCATAATACATCTAGGTATTTGTACTACTCTAGGGAGCGCAACCTAACAAATGTGCACCTGTGAAGTTGTGCACCTATTAGAAATGTTTATTATTATTTTTCCAGATGTCCAAAGTAATAGTGAAAGTGAAGTCCAACCGGTGGCGGTATACCAAATGCCCGCCATTGAAGAGCCGAGTGTGGAATTAAATAACACAGATTCGCTCCCCATGGAATATGTGACCCTGACGCCTGTAGACTTCATCACAACCATGAGTGTACAATTGTGTGCCAATGATGTGTCTTTAGAAGAAGGTAAAACACTTGCATATTTTTATTTTACTTTTGCATTTATACACTAAACGTCACTGTGCACATTGTTTGATTAAAATTATTATTTCAGGTTGTAGTAACAATTTGGGAATGTCGCCTACCGAAGATGGCAAAAAGTTCTTCATTATTCGACCAGCAGATAGTATGGACGATGGTGTGCAAATTTCAAGCAGAGAACTAAAGGTAAGCAGAGAACTAAAGGTAAGCAGAGAACTAAAGGTTACCGACTCTACATAGGGTAAACCATACAGTTGTGGGACACTTAACAACATTTTTCAGTTTAGATGTGTACTAGAATTACAAGAAATGAAACTGTCTTTTAAAATAAATGCCATTTATTCATTAGATCAATGGCCTTTTTAATGCGCAGCTCCTTTTTTTATTTGACAATCAAAGCATTTAGGCAAAAAATAAAAAGTAATTATATAACGAATACAGTTACTAGACACTTTTTTTTATAGATACGGGACACTGAAATTACAGTTACTGGACATTCAACAAAAAAAATAAAAATAAGTGAGAAAACATATTTAAATTGTTTGCTCAACTAACCTATATAGATTATCTACGGACGAATCACTTTGGTCTCCTTTATCTTGATCAGATTCCTCTTTGTGACAAAAATGACTTAAGTATAAGTCATCCTCGAGGATAGGAATACATCTTGAATGAAATAACTTCTTGCATTTTCAACATTCCTTTCCTTTTTTTTAACTGCGATTTACACATACAGCAATTTGTGTTTTTTTTAATAACTGTACTCTTGTATTTCTCATTGCATTATTTTGAATTTAACCGTAGTTGTTTGTGTGTTTCTTTATCATTCTTTTTTTCTCAGTGCATTATTTTGTATTTTTCCATTGTTATGGCAAAAGGGAATCTTCCCACATGTCTTTTACCATTTCTTTTTGGTGATTTAGGCCACGTCAAATAATTTCCTATTACGTCGTCGTTTATAATATTTAGAATATGTGCGGAGGTTTATCCTCGGCACCCAACAGAATAATAAAAGCTCGGTGTTCCAAAGGCTAATGCAATTTCATATAGGACATATTGAGCACTGGGTTGAAACATGCACATGTATTTCTGTAAAACATTGTTATTGGATGGCCATCCAATAATAGAAAAAATGTATTAACACTTATTAGAGACCCTCTAAAAAAGCACTTACAGAACACAAATAACTTAAAATCAATAAAATTATGCTATGCAATTTATCTACTACTAAGTATCTACTATTAGTCCAACTATTAAGTACTGAAAAGTAAATTCATAATTACCTTAAAAAAGAGTTGCATTGCTTGTAATTCTTAACAAATTTGGTATTCGCGAAGATACTTGTCACCACATAACAGACATTGGTTTGTTTTTTACCTTATTATGAGACGGTTGATAAAGAAGATATTATTAATGGTAAATGCAATTGATAGGTGACATTAACCGAAAAAATTTGGTACTTACTAACAGGTTTACTTATTTGCACCATATTATTGCTCACATATCCAATAGCTGTCAGCATTCCATAACTGTACGGTTACCCTACATATATTATGTACCTACTTTTGAAAATCTTATTTTTTTCCTTTTTCACTTTTGAACATTTAACCACTTCACACTTTAACCCCTTGAAGCATAGTGGTATCAAAAATAACCCACATTTTTTTATCTTTTGCTGCATGGTGGGATGTAATTTATAGCACTTTGAAAAATTAAAACCATTTGAAACACAGCGGTTTAAATTATGTCCCACCCACTCCAACGGCTATATCGGCCAATAGATGGTACATACGTACTTTTCGAAGTTTTCGAGATTCTGTGCAACACAAGCATTTTTTTTTGTTTCAAATCTTGTGCCTCAAAGCGTTAAGTAATATACAGTGAAACCCGTATTTTATCTCCCCGGATTTAATGTTTTCCTGCCAATTACGTGTCATTATTTCAGTCCCGATGTATTTTAGTACATTTATTACCCGATTTTTACGTTTTTTTTCCCGCAATTTACGTCTAAAATATTCAAAATGCGTGATTTACGCGCGCTTGACAATGAGTCGGCTCAGAAGACACATGTTTATCTGTCGTGCCGTGATTGGCCGCCCACTTTCAATTTTAGCTATCTGTGCCATGATTGGACGCACACATGACAATGCGCCGGCGCAGTTGTCACATTTGTGGCGTTCAAAACGAAACTTTTAAATGTATATATACAATTGAAAAAGAATTAGAGAAAAAAAAAATTAAACAAATATGATTTATTAATTTAAAAAAATTAAATGTTTTTTTTCAATACTCAACTAATCTACCTACATGATTTTTTTTTTATAAAAATAAAATATGTATTGTTTTTTCAACCAAAAAAATTAACAAAGATTATTTTTTAAAAAAATGTGTTTTTTTTTTTCATTTCCCCCGATTTACATTTTCCCACCATTTAATTTTTTTTTTTCAGTCCCTTGAAAAACGTAAAATAGGGGTTTTACTGTATATATTATGTTTTCATTGTAATGAGCAAAAATATTATTTTCTTATCAAATAAACTCATAAAACACAAGTACATAACTGGTTTCCTTTTTTATTCTATTTTTTCTTTCTTTTCCAAGTTTAAATACCTCTCCCGTATGCCGTATGGGATAAACTAGCAAGAAGTGGTTAACGTAAGAAATTCAAAAAATGTGCATTAAATAGAATCTATTTAGAATAGTGTAAATGCACTGCATAACACAACATATCAGAATCCATTCCTTCAATGAATGTTGTTTGTTTAGGCAGAGCCAGACGACGGGCGGGTGCGCATTAGTGGCGGTGGAGGGGTGGTGGGTGTGGGAGGCGACGCCCCGCCGCGGGCCTCGCTGACGCGCCAGGAGCTACTGGCTTTCATCGCAGAGCTGGATGCTGAGGTGCAGCAGTGCCAGCAGGCACTCGCTGATGAGAACGACAAGAGGAACATGTACAAGGTACTTAAAAAAAAGTAATATTATGACCACATAAAACATGGAAGAATCTTACCTCTATATCATGGTCTTTTATACTTAAGAAGAACAACAATATACACCGTCTGGTCAGTGCTGCTGGAATGAGATGGAGTGTGTGCCACGTGATGCATTAACTGAAAAAAATATATTTTGTCTCTGGACAGCAAAATGACATCCAAATTATATAGCTCAAAAAAGCTCAAGTACGTCTTGTTACACCCTGTATAGTAGAACCCCATTAATTCGAAAAACTTGTAAGTAGAAATTTTTGTAGAAAAATTGTTATACAGTAAAACTTAATGTTTTTCAAGAGAACGATAAAAAATGTGTGAAACTGAGGAAATGGAAAATGTATGGAAAAATCGAATTTTTAAGTACCTACTCAATTTTCAGTACCAAATATGAATAAACTGTAAAACTTCCTAACTTTGAAAATCCATAAATCCTTATTTTTGTCATTATTTTGATCTGAAAATATATCTCTCTTTTCTTCTCCATACATACCTGTATTTCAATATTTTCCGATTTTACGCACATTTCGAAATTTCAACTCATTTTAACACTTGTGAATAAATTTGGTGGCGAAATGACCTTAAAACTAATTTCGTAATTTTACCTGGATAAACCCTTTTCTGACAAAGTCAATATCCTACACAAAATCATTAATAGATAAGAGATTTACGAAAAAATGACTTATTATTCCCGCGGAAATCGATACTTATTACAAAAACATGAAAATGGTTATTTATTTAAATATGACATTATTTGTCGCCAATATGTACGTGCCTGTCAAATTCCGATCTACCAATAATAATAATAATTCAAAAGAATATGCCATTTTCCCGCAAAATATGATATTCCTTATATTTACTTGTAAATATTGACATCTCTGTGTTTACCGGCTGCTTGTTTGTCAGATTACGATAAACGAATTAACGTTTCAAAATAATACAATAATTTTCATCATTAATCGATATTTCTTTTTAAAAACCTTACATTGTTTAAATAGTTAAACATAACTTTAAATAAAAAGCACTCCCCAAGCGCATCCCGCGATCTGTCAGATTGTGAGATACGCAGTTAAAGACGTAAATAAAAGGTTTAAAAAACGTTATGTAAAACCAATAACACGAAATACAATTTAACGATGATTAAAAATGTAAGTAAAAGGGATGACAAATTAATAATAAAAATGTTAAAAAAATAACTTTCAGACTCACAAAACAAACATCCCCTATATCATTATTATTTGTTCGGAAGTTTAGAATACTGAATACACTGTGGAACCTGCTGTGATTTGAGAATATATAAAGTGAATAACTAGGAACTCTTACATAAAGGGAATGAGAAGAAAATGTATGACAGAATAACAGAAGAGAATGTATGAGACGTTGTATGAAAGTGAATGAGCAAGAAGTGTATGCCAACATCGAGTTGTTTGGTGGTCCGTACTCTCTGCTTACCCCTGCGGAGAAACGGCCTGATGGTCAGTTAATTAAAGGCAATGGTTTAACCCACTGGCGAGTACTCGTCGAAACTTAACTAATAACTTGACAGCTGGGGGTGGAACCGGTAGGTACTGTGGGTGTATTGCTTTCTCATTTGCACATGTGTAGTTCTATATAAACTGAGGGAGATAGAGTGAGTTTCGCCCCGCTATCATATTGCCAGCGCACCGGGTTTTGCAAGGGTGGTTTACCTCGTTTTATGTAGATCCAGGTAGTCGAGTTTTGGGTTTTAGCGATAATTTTAAGTAGGGTCTGTATGTAAAACGAAGAGGCCGAAATTTTTTTAATTCGTAAATTTGGGGGAATATTTGTATGAGAATGTATGAAATAGGTTGGGACCGCGGCCTTTTAACATAAATAGATAATTGTAAAATTGAACCCACAAACTAACCATTTTAAGTGCGTGTACCGTTATACTGCAAAGACATGTCACGTAGGCTTTTGAGGAACAGCTAACAGGAGCAACTCCTTATTGCAGGTGGATGACGCTCGGCGGACGCACAACTACGATGAGTTCATCTGCACCTTCCTGTCTATGCTAGCTGAGCGGGGGCGCCTGGCGGAGCTGCTGGCCCCACTGCTGGGAGCCCCGCATCCCGCGCCACATCGCAACCGTAATAGGAATCGCCCCCGCGCCAAGAGGAAGTGATCTATTTATTTATAGTCATGCTCCTGCATCACTTATACATGTCTCCTGAATCTCAGAATTGCTGAAGTGGAGCTCCGCAATATGTGGCCCCCTTTCTCTCTAGTCTTGAGAACTTTACTACAAACATAAAAATACGTATATGCTTCTGTGGCACATTTTACGCACGACTGTTGTTTTTATTTATTTTTATGTATTAATAAACTTTTATGCAGAAAACATGCAAACGTAGACAAGCAGGATTTTGATAGGCAAAAATCTGTTTTTAATGTTTTTTGTACTTATCAATAAGTTCAGCAGATAAAATGTTTTGTTATTTGTAATTTTTGGTTCCTCGCACAAGTTACACATCTGGCCTTTTGCAGTTGATGAAATCCACAATTTGTGACTTGTTAGTCTGGCGAAGTTGAAACTAAGCAAGTACAATCCACTTTTTTTTAGTTGTTTGTAAAGCTCAGCTTAATACTAATAGATTTTGGCTTTTTTTTCTGTTTTTTTACAGACGGACATTTTTCACATTAATCGAGTATATGTACCATAGTTTGAATAAATTGTACCCCTACCCCTGTAATATAAATAATGATTTTATGTATTTTCTTTTGTCAAGTTTTTTTTAATATTGAGAAACGCCAAGGAGTCAAAATTTTTGGTGACCTCTCACAATCCCGAAAGTTATACAAAAAATATCCAGATTTCAAGCGTTTTGAAAAAAGGTTTTGAGGTTAAAATGACAAATCTCAAAACAACGATGAAGAAACGTGTTCTGACTCGCTTGCTCGTAGATTTGTATGGGGCTGTTCACACTTGTCGGCAACGTGCACCACGCTCCTCCCCGCAGGCCCCACATGGCCGCCGCTCGCTCAGTGCTCTCCCAGTAGTCCCAGTCGCAGGGAATCCCCCAAGCCGCAACTGCTTGATTGTTATTGTTTATTACCTCGAAATTATCGGCCTGGTGAAAAATTTGCCACCTATCAATGACTGATTTTGAGGAACTTGTAGAAAAACAAAAACAAGATTCTCTCCTTTTATGTGAGTACCGCACAAGAGTAACAACTGCTCCCAGCCGTCTGGAGGCAATGAGACTATGTATGTATATAATTGGGATATGTTGTGAGGCTGAAGATAGTGGGGAGGGGAAGAGAAAGGTGGTGGAAGTACCTGGCTATTCAGATCTGGTCACCAAACACGGCTAAAGCTATTTCAAGCAATGTTTCAATTCTGAATGGTGGTCTTTCACCACTCTGGAATGTGCCGCAAATATACTATATATTATTTTAAATAAGTAAATTGTGAAATAACACAAATTAATCAAATAAAATTTACTCCGGATTCATAGCAGAGGATCGTAACCACGGAGGTCGTCAATCTGAAAATCCTATTCCCAATCTCTCTTGAAGGCTACATGAATCAAAGCCCAGTACACACATGATGTAAAGGGTCAGTTGAAGCAGCGTTGGTTTGGCCAGGCCCCCGGACAGGCACCGCACTGGGATAGGGCCATAGGGCGGACACACCGCGAGCTGCGCTCCATTCACCGAACCCAATCTCCAAGAAACCGGATTACAGGAGTTGCCAAAACCCCCAGTCAGGTTGGTTGATTTAATTAATAAATTACATAATGAATAATGACTTATGTACCAGCAAGAATAACTGTAAAATAAATAATGGCTGGCTGCCAAGATGACGGCGATGCCATATCGTTTCTGATATTAATTTTTCAGTGACAAGACATTTTGGGGGCAACAATAATTATTTCTAACTCTTCATAACCCGTTCCTTCTGAAATAAAACACATGTTTGTTTCTAAAATACTGTATTTAATTATGGATATTTTTAAGTCTAGTTAACTGTAGGAAATAATCAATTTACAAAAAGAGGATGCATAATTTTGGTGGAATGTTGATTGCGAAATCAATCCTCAACAGCTGCTGCTAAATATGCAACTTCAAAGCTTTAATCTCTTTCACTTCATAAAAGATGTTGATTTATATGTAATTTTAGCACTTTTTTCCCAGAAGCACAAAATGCTGAAGTGATAAAAAATATTATATATTAATGACGTCTTTCCTTTGGTAGATGTAAAATAGTACAAAATAACCCAGGAGCATATATCCGTAATGCGGGAGGTATGCAAAATCTAAGTTGTTATTCTGTGCAGTCTGTCGATTGATATTTATATGCCTGGTGAATCTCACTCACCTAATCCCCGCAACTCTCTGGAGTTAGGTTTGTTGCAGAATTGTATACATCGACCCCTCCTACGTAAAAACTTCAACATTGGAAATTTGCAGGAGAGTGGTTGGTTTAAAGAGACAGAAGTTCGGTTCAAGTCGTGTTTTTTAATGTTTTGCAACAAATTTAGGACCTTCATTGTCAATTACATCCCAAATTTGGTGCAAAATAATCAAAAGCTCAACCTAGACCAAGCCTCTGTCTCTTTAAACCACTTTCCTGTAAAGTTATGATACTTTACGTAGGAAGGGTCAATATGTATGTTGTTTGCGCCTTAGTGTACTAATTTTAGGTTTTTTTAATTGCGGAAATCTGCAGCCGCCCTCAAAGATTAAGCTTTGAGCTTTTACTTAAAGAGGATGTAATAACAAATTTGATATAACCACAACCATGTATATAAAAAACAGGATAATTTAACAAAATCGGGTCTCAAGTCTGGTTGGGAAACACTCATTGGTCGCAAGTCTGTGTACGGGTGAGACATAGAACCAGAACCAGGGTGGAGCTATCTAGGCATCATGCTGATAATACGAAATAAAAACAACATCAACTCTCTATTTATGTATTTTTATTACAAAGTATTTTGACATTTTCCCTTGACACACTTTCTGATCATATGCAAGATTTGTGTTCAGAATACTGTTTTTGTTTAATTATTATGAACAACTAACTATGCAGGATAAAATAATAGTATAAGAACAGCATCAAGTCTGCTCAGAAACATCATTCTATATTATGACACTTTTCTTTGGAAATATTTGTAGTTATTTATAAATCACAAAACTTAATCTTAACGGTGCAACAGGATCAAACCACAGACTAAAACTAAACTACAGCTAATAGGAACACAATGGACTTTTGGCAGGTGTTCTCACCGGATTGGACTGTAAATACACTCTTTCTTGTAACATTGCTATCCTGTACAGGTACAGACCTACAAAGTAACAAAACAAATAAAAACATAACTCTGTTGGCATCAATCTATTGCACCTTGGAAAATATACCGAAAAGTGAGGTTTTTTTTACAGATTTCATGCATTCACGGTCTACTACTGTAGATCTGGCAATCAACTAACAGGCGACTGCCATTGCGAGATAGTTTTGTAAAAATGTATCCATCAGTTCTTGTAAATGAACATGAAATCCATAAATACTGAAAATGTTAGCATGCTTCAAAATAATTATTAAAATATATTTTATTTGATTGAAATCAATTCAATGAAAAGTTATTTTTTGAAACAATGGTTGCTGGAAAACTATTTAAATATTAGAAAATCATATAAAATTGTGGGCGTAACAGGAACTTACCCGACAGACTTTAACCAGTGATTCCTGTCACCGGTTAAAGTATTAAAAATCTGATAACCTGAGAGTTCGGGCGCGTCCTGTTACACTGTGTATGTGTAATAATGATGTCCAAAATAATCAACACACTTTTTCTTATTTGAAACTCAAATTTATAAACAAGCCACATAATGTAGTTGCATCAAGAAAAATATTCAAATAAATATGGGAATAATCTAGATATGAAAGAGTGCAGTGGTAAAAGCAAGGTTTGTTGGTATTTTATATCTAATATGGCTTTCAAAGATCGGCTAATCATCCCACTTTTGTTGGAAATACTTAACGTTTTAAGACTAAAAATGCGATTGTCACAAACACAAAGCAAGTCTATATAAGTAAACTGTTCAACAATAACCCCAACAGATCAATTTTTTTAGTCTCGGCACTATAAAGTCGCGGGCAATTGCTAGATAATACAATTTAAAAATATATTGTTCCTATAGAGATTTCTTTAAAATGTATATTTTTTAAATAATAATTCTACAGCATGATAGAAAACAGCTGATCTCTATATACTTTGAAAGCATTTCTAAGCGACCAACCATTGTTTATGTAGAAATCACGTAGAAAAATCTCGCACATTTAGAATCGTATGTATCAGAGACAACGATATTGATAATGTGCTATTATAAAAAAATTGATCTATAGGAGTATGTATTTCCTTCACTCGGCAGTGACTCTAGAATTTTAACAATAATTATAATTAGGATTTAAATCATCGAGTACCGTGATTGATTGCATTGTACAGAACATTTAACTTTAAAGCTAAATTCCATATAAAAACTGCATTAAGATTTGATATACACAGATGTGTATGAGCAAATGAAACATTAAAAATTATCTTGGAAAATCTGATAAAATCACAGTAAACATATTTCATCACCCCGAAAGCAAAAGGACACTTGTGCATAAATTAACATTTGAATACAACACATTGTAACAGTTTGCGGAGTGAAAAAAATCAGGTGTAGGTTGTTTTTCGTTATTTTGAATGAAGTTTTGACCTCATATGACATGCATCTTAAAGATTGAAATCGAATTGAAAGATTGACATCTTTTACAAACCGTCGGAATCACACAAGTGCTTTTTTGCTTTTGGGTTGACGATTTTAAATAGGCCCAAGAGTGTTGTAACTAATTAGCTGAATACAAAATATTAGAATGTGACATTTGATGATTTTTTTTCTGTTAATCGAATGCATTATCAGTGTTGTATAATATATGTAATAAAAATAAATATAATGTAAAGAAACAGTATTCCTGAGCGCAACATCTGCCAATCTGTGCTATCGGGTCTGTGCAGAAGAGACATGTTTAAAATATACAATAAAAAATCAGTTTATAAAAACTGAGCTAATAACAGTTATGTTAGAAAAGTAGATAAATTCAACAATGACATTGAAAAAGACAATCAAACTTAACTAAACTTAGTAAGTTTTCACAATTATTCTGACTGCATTCTGACGTCAGTGCACAGTTTTTGTGTGGCCAAAATACACCGGACAACTCCCAGTGTTTATGCATTTTAATAAAACTAGCTAGATTTCAAGATACAAATATATCCACTTTCCTCACCAGCAAAAGAACCGACACGAAGGAATCGGACAACTTTCTGAAAAGATATTGTCATTTTTTATTTCTTTACTTATATATAAATTCATTGGAGACGAATTGAATAACATTATAGCATGGAGGTGCCAGTTAACCAGTTGGTCAGTGGTCAGGTTCCGCTACCACGTAGCTAATGACTAGGATGCAAATTCTTGCTGCAAAAACGGGGCCCCTTTACGGAAACATAATTTAATTTTTAAATATACATAACAAAAATAATACACGTAAAATACTTAATGTATTTTAGATTAGTATATTATCATGTTTGAGCTAAAGACTAAACTTATAAGACAGCGTTTCTCAACCTTATTTGTGCCATGCCCCACTTCAATGCTTTTCATTTCCATTCCCCCAAACCCCCCCAAATTTTTTTTTTAATATCAACAAGAAAAGTATTGAAAAATATCTTTAAAGTGAAAGTCGGATGTTTGCAAGGGGAAGCTAACTACACGTTTCATTAATTACAAACAATAGTTAATAACACAAGCCCACAAATACATTAATTAACTGTTTATAATCTCAATACGTGTCGTGTTGACATTTGTGCGAGTGTTGGTATATATTTTTTCTTGAAGATACAAATATATGATCGCAAAATCCAAAAAAAATATTTGACGAATGCGATTTTTTCATTTGTTGTTCATAATAAAAATATTTTCTTTAACGATGCATAGCGATAGCGATGCCCAAATTTACCTCCAGATAAGAGATAAATTTGACTATTATTCTAAAATAAATGGTTTGCTCATTGCCTCCAAAAACATTCAAATTGCCCCCCGGTGGGGCGGGTGTCCCATGTTGAGAAACACCGCTATAAGAGTTTTTATTCTTTTAATGTTAAGTTTATTTGAGGTCAATACTGAAAATCTTGGGAATTATAATTTCTTTCTTAAATTAAATTTAAAAAAAAACAAGACGTTTAGTCTTTCTCTAACAAACACCATATACAAATCCATTTTTGCGACAAGAATCCGGATCCTACTGATGATCAATACGATGCGTAAGCAGTTACATATACATATAACAAAGTAAGATGACTGAGAAATAACAATCCTAATGTTCCAACTACAACTAACTGTGCTTTTTCATAATGAATGAAAATGATTGATAATAATCAAACTTAACAAGTTACTCCGGTCTGATTAGAAAATATATCAACCATCTCTTGATCTACAAAAATTGTGAAGACTTATCTAAAAATAATCCTACCGTAGTTGCAATGTTTTTCGAAACAATTCTTATTGTGTCTTTGGCGAATTAACAAGTTTCGTCCATTAATCTTTAACAGTAGCCTAGAACTAATTACTCCACTATTTAGTTCTAAAACGCAAAAGTCAATAAAGCACCTCGATTTAAATTCCCTTTCAAAATTCTACGATCAACCTCCGAGTGAATCTTAAAACATAAAAAGAAAACAATATTCTAGGAAAAATACTTCAACAACTTAATATATATGTATTTCACTTCAGTTTCCGCAGTAACATTCCTTGTGAGAACAGGTTTGAAAATACATTTAAAAACCTCCTTTTGTGCATTATATTTACAGTAAAGATGCAAACTGGTTAGTTGCCAGGTCCCTCGGGCCCCACAGCTCCAGCCCCAGTGTTAGTTTATAGAATACCATAAAAGCTGCCAACCAAATGTAATTAATAAGTTTTATCACCGCAGTAGATACAAGTTTAGTATAAAAATAATCAAGTATACCAATGCACTGGTTAAGTTTTGCTTGCATCTTCACTATCAATGAGGGCACACAAGAAAATAAGTCAGCGCATGATAGTGATAGTATATGTCGACCAACAAACATCTGGATCAAAATTACAGAATGTTCAAATTAGAAATAATTCCAAATTGTATTATCCTAGCAACAATAGTGTACAGTATAAAATAAAACAATCATAATTAGCTAAAACAAGTATAAAATATTCACATCTAACAGAAAAGCTCAAAAAAAAAAACAATCGGTAACAAGATGAACAATAAACAATAACTCACAATGATGATGGCGGCCTATACAAAAAACAGTCTTATTGGCGATATTGAACTTTTCCTTTTGTTTAAATTGCTTTTAGCCCCAGACTCTCAATGGAGCAGGGGTCAGTGACACGAGACTATGAATCCTTTATCAATTTTAATCACAGGCCGATTAAACTATCGAAGCTTTATCGAAAAAAAAAGGTTTGGTTCCCTTACGGATGGATATAAGGTTTATCTTTTCACCCGCCATACGAGGTCATTCAGCTGCTGCTCGATGTATCCTGCCCCTGTTCCTGTCCCACCGGGGAGCCGTCTTCCTCCAGCGGGGGCTCCGAGCTGCTCTCCTTCAACTGGCGCTTCTCAATCTCAGCCTTGAAGTGCTCAATGTCTTGTTGGCTGCAAGAATCAAACGAACACAACAACGCATTACTACTCGATCCTAGGTTTGTAAGTGGTATTAATGGCAAGGAACAGCTGGAAGACTGGCTTCTTGACCTACCTGATCTGCACAAAGAGAATGCCGTTAATGACATTGAGCATGTCCAGCACGGAGCCCATGGAGGGTGGCTGGATGTGGATGGGAGGAGCACCTGCCGCGCGCCCGGAGCAGATGTCGTTCATCTTCTTCTGCAGCACCACGGCCTGGTGGGTCAGGTGGCGCAGGCAGTCCGAGGACTCACGGGTCTTCTCGTGGCTCTCGCCCAGCTAACAAACAACCAGATGTTATAATACTGTTCATATTTGAGGAGGTGGCAGTGACTATTAACAAAATATCATGTCAACCTAGATCCTAGATTGTTGGGAAACCAGATAATGCGTTTTGGAAATTAGCTGCTCCAACAGATAATGTCATTATTTTGATTTGGTGATGAGCATTGGGGGTGCAAATACAGTGAAACACACTTAAGAAGTTTTGTTTTTCGGTTCCATGAAATTTCCATACAAAAACTGCTAAAAACATGATTTTTTCCCAGAGAAGTTTTAGAGCTAAAACTAAATATTCGGTGGAGACTCCACCACAAACGAAAACTACTGGTGAAATATACCTGAAAATATCCCGTTTTTCCGAAAGTCATAAAATTTATGACTTATTTGTTATTATTATTGACTTTTATAAGAAAATCTGCATCCCATTTAAAAGGTTTTAGAAGTTTGGCGATAAAAGCTTCATAAATCAAAACTAGTGTCGAAACATACCTGAAATGAACCCCTTTACAACAAACTCATAAGATAACTCTTTTGAGAGCAGAATAAGTCACTAAAACACCCTTATTCAAAACCTAGTTCGCCTCACCACAGGACCTCCTAGTGAGGAGGACTATGAAAAAAATTCTATAGTATTTTTTATATTTATACCTTACATTAAATTGTCAAAATTATATAGAAATTAATAATTAAAAAAAGATTACACGACGCCAGAAGTGGGTAAACAAACCCGCTTTGGAATAATTCAGCCAACTATGGAATTGACATGAGTGCAGTGAACTAGAGTTTCCTTTGGAGTTTGTATTATTATTCATGTATTTATCTGCCAATGCGTTACATGCCAGTCAAAATAAAGCAATACGGTAAAGTACAATTTAAAGAAATTAGATTGAAAACAATAAAAAAAACTATAACTCGACAATGCTTCATAAATATTATTGTATTAAAATAACTTTATATACCATCAAAAGTGTAATAAAGCGAATTTAAAGAAGTTAAAATCTGTGTGAGGGTATTTTTCTTTTGATTTATTTAACTGGGCATTATTATTTATTTAGATTGAGCGCGTTGTCTTCGGAAGTAGGTGCTTCTTAAACCTTTAATAATTAATTAACCATCGCTTTTTTATGCTGCTCCATTTTCTTCACCACTTTGAATACAGAATTTGTATTTGCTGACCGACGAACTTTATTTTCTGAAGGCTAAATTCACAATTTGCTGGTATTTGAGTAATTTTTTCCCATTTTTTGCTACAGAATATTCTTCTTTTTGCTTCCAATAATCTAGCAACCGGCCAACATCAACATTTCTGCTTTATCTTTTATCCAACTTTATCAGATATGAAAATTAATATTTGCTTGTTTCAGTGACAGCTTGAGATTTTTGAGTTTGTTATGACTGAAAAATACGAAATTAATATTGCTGTAACCGAAAACAATAAAATATTCTATATGAGGTGTGTTCAAAAGAAAAGGTGAATTTCGAATTTTTTCGAAAAGTATTCATTTATTCATCATTATCCATTTTCTCCCCTTCAAAGTAATCCACCTCAGATATAATGCACTTATGCCAGCGCTGCTTCCAATCCTCGAAGCACTTCTGGAATGCACTTTTCGGTATGGCCATCAGCTCTCGTTCTTCGATTCTGACTTTATCTCATCAATTGTGGCAAAACGCTTTCCTTTCATTGGTCTCTTCAGTTTCGGGAATAGGAAAAAGTTGCAGGGAGCCAAATCTGGTGAATACGGTGGTTGAGGCATGATTACAGTGTTGTTTTTGGCCAAATAATCACGAACAAGCATTGGTGTGTGAGCTGGTGCATTATCGTAATGCAAAATCCATGATTTGTTTTTCCACAATTCCGATTGTTTGAGCCGTATTGCGAACTTGGCGTGCTTTTTTCGGTTTTGGCTCTTCTGGCCGCTTCCATTGGGATGATTGGGCCTTGGTTTCGACGTCATAACCATATACCCCACGTTTCATCACCAGTTATGACCCTTTTGAGCAAATCTGGATCGTCGTTGACGTCATTCAACAACTCCTGAGCGATACTAATGCGACGTTGCTTTTGCTCAAAATTTAGCAATTTCGGAACAAACTTCGCTGCCACACGTTTCATGCCCAAAACATCCGAGTAAATTGCATGGCATGAGCCGATTGATATGCCAACATCCTCTGCAACTTCCCTAATAGTGATTCAATGATTTTCCAAAACCATTTTCTTCACTGTTTCGATGTTTTCTTCCTTTGTTGACGTGCCTTCTGTAAAGCGCTTGTACCACTTATAAACACTTTTTTGAGACAAAGTAGACTCGCCGAATGCCACAGTCAACATTTTAAGTGCGTTGGAGCACTTTATTCCACTTTTAATCCAAAATTTAATACATATTCTTTGATCCTTTTTTTTGCAAAAGTAAAAAATCGAAGAACACACAAAAACGTGACTAACCTTTCCAGTTGTCAAAAACAAACCACTAATCCAAAATGGCTGATAATGCTTACATATGATAAACATATGTGTACCAATATAACAAAAAAAAAATCGATAATCGAATGTACACAGCCTGCGAAAATTCAAAATTCACCTTTTCTTTTGAACACACATACATCATACTTCACCGCAAGAACCGAATCTATGAACCATTGATGTTTTAACGTGCTATATTTTCCAAAGAAATATTGCAACAGATTGATTTTCAAGATCTTATGATTTAATGAATTGGACAAGTAAAAATAGGTTTGGGAAGCTACATTTGACCAGCAATTTAGTTCCTGATCAGTACCTGCTGTTTGTAGATAGAGTAGGTCTCCCTCTCGTGCTGCAGGGCGGCACGAAAGTCCCCGAGGCAGCTGAGCGTGCGTGCTAACAAGTGGCGGGCGGCGGCGGCCTTCAGTGAGCGCGCGCCGTGACAGGCAGCCGTCAGCGCCGAGGCTCGCTCCAGGAAGCGTAGGGAGAGCTCATACTCCCCAACCGCATGGAGGATCAGTGAAATATTGCTCTGCAAACAAACAAACCAAATACTCATTACGATTTAACCATTAACGCATCTTGTGTTGGGTAGTCCAAATAAATAAATTAATTCCTGTTCCTTTATTCTTTTTGTGATGTATGTAAAACAGACGGGAGGTAGATAGTTGAAGACTCTTGGGTTGTGTGTGTTGCTTTTGTAGGTCTGATAATCATTAGACACAATCGATTACATATATGGACCACTCTCATATCATTTACATATTCAGGATAATCTTTTTATCTCTTGTATTATAATATGATTTGTACTCACATCTAATAAGGCGATCTCGGGATGGTTTTCTCCGCAGACCAGCAGCGCGAGGTACCTGGCCCGGTAGAGCAGCTTCAGGGCGCTACTCACCTGCCCGTTGGCGAAGCAATACAACGCCAAGTGTGTCTGCAAAACATTATTTCAATCATATTAATTCAAATTCAAGCTCAAGGATGAAGAAGGTTGGCCAAGCAAGTTAACACCAAATTATATAGTCTAGAAATGATCATTTGTTTTACATTAGAGTTTGTGGAACGTGTTTATGGAGAAAATAATGATTTGTATAAGCAGATTAAAGAAACCATTCTCTGAAAGTTCAAATCTGTCAATCAAGTTACATCAATTTAATAAGTAACATATTTGGGAAGTTGGATGAAAAAGAAATGATTTGCCAATAGGTTAACCAAGCATTGCTCACATATTCGGTGATGGTGTAGGGGTGGTCGATGCCGTTGACCCTCTCTGACATGAGCACGGCCTTCTGCTGATATGCCATGGCCTCCCGGTGCTCGCCCGTTACGTAGCACAGGCGTGCCACCATGCGCAGGCACTGTGCGATCTCGGGATGCATGGCACCGTACACGTTGTTCAGCAGATTGAGAGCCTCTGTGATCAGTTCGTGCCCATCACGCACCTGGCCCGCCTGGATCTTGCTCTGCCCTGTGGTGTAGAAATTGTACGCGTCCGATGCCTACAAATAGCGTATACAATTTAAGTACAGATATTTGCTGCTTCACTTATCCACAGTCGATAGGTAAAAATAAACAAAAAGAAATAAGACGGTAAAAGCTCAAAACAGTTCTTCCGAGAGTCAAACTTCTCGAGTTAGAATCCCTTTTGAATTCAAAGTTCATCAGAGCCTTATGAAGTACAAAGAAAGCTCTATCTATGTGCAGATTTGTGTGTAACGTTGACTTACCCTGGGGTTTATGTGTTTCACAACCGGGAAGATGTTCATAATGTCCGAGCTGTTGAACGTTACTTTGTGCTTGCCATCGAAATCATACTCTCTTAATAGTAATTGAAGACCAACTTTGATACAAAATGATCTGCAAACAAAGTCATGTTATTAGATAATGAATGAAAACTATTTTAACTCACGAGTGAGTATGTATTAGAGTTTTCCTCGATATATCGAAAGAAATTCTGAAGATTCCTTACCTTAAAAGAGAAATTTTTTGGAAACCATATTTTTCAACTGTGACATCTATACTGTCTGTTGGCAGAGTCCATCCCCAGTAAGACTGTGAAAGTAAAAATAAATGTTATCAGTAAAGAATAATCACATTTATTATTCTCACACGGTTGAAAGATTGGATGACACCGGCAGGATTCAGGAACGCTGCTTCTCTACAAACTGTGGTCGGGAGGAAAATTTCCACCCCTTATGCAGTGGTATTAATTAGATTGATCAACAGGGACCTGAATTATTTATAGTTTTTGTTAGAAATATGGTGGTATTTTTCACTAAACGTGGTGGTATTTTGCAACAAAAGTGATGTTATTTTAATTTTGTATTATTTGAATCGATACAAGAATGACAGTAAAGAAGTTAGCTGCGTTCCATTTTATGGCTTTTCAAAACCATAAACAAAAATATTTAGAACACATAGTATTAAAACATGAACATTTGTGGTCGTTTATAAGAAAATTGCAAATTTCGCATTATTCTCATTAAAATGGCAAAATTCCCAATTTTTTGTAAAATTGATGAAGCAGGCAATATCTGCACATTTCAAAAAGAAGTTCAGCGGTGAACACAACAAAAATGGGAAAGCCTCTTGGAAGAAACATGGTATTACATATTATGTAGGGGGCAAGTTGTTGCTGTTATCGTGTACATGTAGAATCATTGATCCTTTCAGATAATGTTGTGGAGGCAGATACCAAATGCTGAGCAAATTGCTTGTGTCAGAGGAAAGTGGCTAATTTCGGTGATTTGCTTGCAACACGGCCGATAGAGTAGCAATGTGTTGTATATATGTATATATTGGACCTCCGCTGCAGCGCCGGTTGCCTCCCCATATATTGTTGTTAGATGGTGTAGGGAGCATGTTAACATTTTTATGTTTATATAATACATTGATGTTGTTGAAGCCGAAAATGATTTTCAACTTCAACAATAATAATAATAATAATAGTTGGATGACTTGTATAGCGCCGTTTTTGTGAAAAATCACCTCAAGGGCGCTATACAAATATTTCTTAACTAATTATGTACAGACAGATACAGAAAAACATACTTACCTGGCAGGTCGCTTCAGATGAACACAGTTTTAGAAAAATTTAATTATAGAGATGATTTTTTACATGGTTATTTGTTTCTCCTTTTCTATTGATGTTACATTTATTAGATAATCGGTGGCACAAGAAGAGTTGGTATTTATTGAATTATTGGTATTAATTTTTAGGACTGAAAAGTATTCATAAAATGAATTTTAGGACTCGGAAATATCTATAAAATTACTTTACTCGGCGTAAGAAGCTTTTAATAAATATTAACGTTTTTATTTATTTATTTTTTATTTTTTTATTTTACACTTTGGATGTTTACAGTGTTGCGGGCTGTGGACGCATTTGCGCACCGATGCGTGAATTTTTAATTATATTTTTATTTTATTTTATGACTTTAGGTAAGTACTAACCGGTCAGCCTAGCTAAGCAATTTACAGGTGAATTTATGGATACGATTGTCTGAAAAGATGTGTTTTAAGTTTACAACATCAATAACGTCGTATTTTTCAATCTTAGTGCTCTAGCTCACTCAAAAGTCACGAGCCGCCACTGAATATATGTGTGATTAATATGCGCGGTTAATATGTGTGATTAATATAAACTCTATAGTTTTTCATGTTTCAGTGAAATTTTTACATTACATTATGAGGAATAGTTAGAAAAATATAAAACATAAGTATTATTATTTTTACCATGTAACTTTTTGAATAAAATGTATGATGATGAAAAATGTGTTCATTTGATTTTATTTTTTTAATCCTTATGTGTGTACATCATAATAACTTGGCCCCTCCGGGAAGCAACCAGGGTATGATGCGGCCCGCGTAACATTGCAAACATAGGAATGCGGCCCAATAAGAAAAAATGTTGAGTATGGCTGGTCTAGAAGCATTTATATTCAATGCATTTTTGTTTTGTTTGTGTAACAAAGATAATAAATAAATCAACACCGGCTTAGAACCCCAAGAACAAAGGCAACAGATGATGTGGCAATGGAATAAGGTAATATGATTAAGGGTGGGTGTACCTTGAGCTCCTGCCTGATCTGCGCCCACAGCGACTTGGGCGTGAGGGTGGTGTAACGGGTGGTACGGCGCCGCGCCTTGCGCCGGGGCGCGGAGCGGGCCTCCTCAGGCAGGGCGCACAGCGGTGAGGGCACGCTGCCCAGCAGGCAGTTCAGGAAGTGGGACACGGCCTGGGACAGGGACATCAGCTCGCACGCCTAAATACAAAACAACATTTACATTCACTCTTTGTATTAGCTAAGTAGGTAACAGTTCAACAATCCTTTAAGGTTAAACTAAAAATTATTAAGTAAATTTGCGATCACAGATGGCGTTAATTTAAATATTCTAGAAAAAAAAAATTGCAAATGATACTTCAATATTGAGATGAATTGCTTGTTGGCGGGTGTACACATGGAATATGAAATGAAATAAATTGTTATTGTAGGTTTAAAACTCAATTTCTTCAAGAAATTTATAAAAATAAAATATTTTATTGTAACACTAGGATGTGTAGTGTAATGACCTGTACCCTCTAACTCCCCATCCCATCCTAATTGGCAATAACCTGTCTGCAATACCCGATCATGACTTCCAAGAGATACGCTTTAATCGTCTAACCCAATATCAAGGTTTAAATAGACTAATGCAATCCCTTTTGGTTCGATGTGGAGGACAGATTATTGGACCGTGCAGCAGCAAGAAGAAGCTGAAAATGGATGACATGGTTTTCCTGAAGGAAGACAACTTGCCGCCAAACCATCTACTTCTAATCGTGTCTATAGCTAATATTAAGACGGCATACTCGCAGTTTCTCCAAGATAAAAGTGGGAATACCTAGTTGGAGTAAACGGTGGAAGAAGGTTGCATTACGTCGATTTATTCTAAACGCTCTTCACATTGGCGCGCTCTTTCTATCTTTCGAATGATCATATCTGCCTTTCAACAGCGGTCAGTCGGGATTCAGAGCCGATGCTAGACAGACCTCTTGTCTAAATCTAAATTTTCAGAGATTAATGCGGGGCATTAACGAATTCTTACAGAATTCGAAAATTTCGAGAAGTCGAATTCCGCAGCAGCCCCTACCAATTCAGGTAAGTATTCAAAGTAAATTCGTAATAATACGAGAAAATTCGAAAATAAATTCGTAAATCGAAATTTTGCGACCTATTACCGTTGCAGCCGGGCCTTAAAATTCGAAGTAAATTTGTAAAAATATGACAAATTCCCATGTAAATTGAAATTTCACGGCTGGGCCTTCATCAGATATTTGAAGTAAATTCGTAAAAATACAGAATATTCACTTGCAAATCGAAAAATCGCAGTTGACTTGTTAAATTCAGATTCACGTGACAAATTTTCTGCAAGGACAAAAATAAATTTCAAATAATGAATTAAAAAATTTTTGAAATACCCATATATTTTTTCGAATTAACGGGGGTTCGAATTAACAGGGTTCTACTATATTATGTTGTTATTTATATTTTGGACTGGACCAGTTTCTCTGTACTACGGACACTGTCTTTGGACAAGCATCATCAGACTCAATTACATGTAGAGGAAAATAAAGAGAAATGAATGTGAACACTGGCAAAATATTCACCTGGACGTATGCGGTGAAGATGTGCTTGGTGGCGCGCAGGATGATCTCAGATACGGCGATGGTGTGCAGGTAGGAGAGGGGTTTGACCAGTGCGAGCAAGTCGCACACGCGGCCGAGGTAGCGCATGTTGATTCCGCGCGTGTGTAGCGCATCGGCAAGCGTACTGCCGTCCATGGGGGCAGAGGAATGGTCCATACACTCCCGAACCTGGAAATAATCGCCATTATAATACATATACATATTACATTACTAACACCAAATTAAATGATAATACCTCCAGCTCCCGACATTTGATGGCAACATTCTACTCTAGCGACAATTGTACGATTTTTTTTTTTTCAGTAAGTCTACACAGGAGGCCCTGAAGGAAATGATTTCCCTCAATGTCTATGTCATCTTTCAGGATGCTATGTGGAGGGTCTTTTAGAGGATTGGAAAGAGTGAACCTGGGTCTTGAAGAGACCCATGTTGTAGGACAGAAGAGACCCATGTTGTAGGACAGAGGAAACACAGAGCCTGGCCAATAGTTCCACAGACGAGCTGTTGAACACAAGAACGAGTCGTAGAAGCGACAAGTTCTTATGTACAAATTTTCATTGTTCATTGTCAAACAAAAAGCTATCATGGACTTTACTGTCATCGGCGTAACAATGGATTGGTGCACATGTCAAGAGGTCATTAATGTGCGACAAAAACAAAGTTGGCGACAGAAACGATCCCTGTGGGATGCCAGCATTTATTGAATGCGAGGAAGAGTTGAAACCGTCAGCAACCGTTTGAAGGCTATTTGTTGACAAGTCCTCGGTGCCAAACCTGGACAAAGACCTTGGAAATATCCAGTGCAACCGTTCGAGTCTCACCGTCACGTCCCAGGCACCGCCCCCAAACATGTGTCACATACGCGAGAAGATACGTATGAGCAGTTCCAGGAATCTGTATTGACATTAATTCTTTGCTTCATTCACTTTATTCTTCTGTAAAACCGACTCTTGACATAATCTAATTGATTGTGCCATATCTTCCTGGGGTGAGAAAACTTGACCCATCGAAGTAGGGGTATGACAAAGTATTTGACGTTGAAAATGTCAATTTGAATTGATTACTTCTTACTAGTTGAAGAAGTTAAGAGTAGACTCACAAAGGTGGGGATCTGCGAGGTGACCAAGAAGGCAGCCGCCTCCGTGACCAGCTTCTTCTGTTTGTCCAACTCCTCGGCGGAGCAGGCATGCTGAATGCCGTCAGAGAACACGTCAGGGTTGAAGCGGATGTCAAACTCCGCCTCCTTGAGGGAGCCAACTGATTTGGCGGCAGCCTTCACTATATCCCGTGTGCTTTCAGCCACTAAAAAAGTATGACATTTTATTATTAAAAAGGTTATTCTGATTCTGTAACAAAAAGAGATTTTAGAATAATAATGTTTCCAGTTGTGGTAAGTTTAAAAACAGAAAATAGAAAATATTGAGTAAAAGAGAGCTACTAAAAGCATTACAGGAATTTATTATAATAACACTTACTCTCTTGCTTGTCTCCATTTGAAATGGAATCAATAATACTCTCGACGATTTTCTTTCCTTCGTCAGAATCAACTTCATTGTCATTTCCTGGTGGTATAATTAGATCAATTTCATCAGGGACTTCCAGTTTCTCTTTCCTTTCATCTTTCTTTTCCTCGCTAACTATAATTTCTTCTTCTGACTTAACTTCTTTGATCTGGCTCTTCTCCGCCTCAAACTTGGCTTCTTCGGCTTCCTTCTTCAACAGTTCTTTCTTATTTTTCTTATCACTTTTAGAAGGCTTTTCCTTAATTTCTACTTTCACCTTGGTTTCTTTCTTTTCTTGGGTTTCCTTAACTACATCTTCTAACTTATCAATAATTGGTTTTTCTAGATTACTATTATCACTTGAGTATTCAATTGCTTTTTTATTATCGGCACTAGAGGACTCTTTGTCCTTTTGTTTTTTGATTCCCAATTGTTGGAAATGGAAGGCAGTATAACGAATAAACATTAAATAACGAGCTCTGAAAAGAAATAAAAAAAATCATTATAACACATTATTAATTATCGTGAACTTTATTAAATTTGAGTGCCGAAACAGTTGTAACAAAAAATAAAAGAACTAAAATACTTGCAGAACTCAATAACATAATTACATTTGATTTATTTAAATTTTTTTATTTATTTATTATTATCATTTTAATACTACAAATCAACAAAATATCCATAGAATTGAAAGAAATGATTGAAGATACTCACTCAACAAAGCTATCAACTAATTCTTGTCGTAAACAACAAAGTTTGTGCTTGTGTTCAATTGGAAAACCAATTGCTTTCACTTGTGGGCTCAATTCCACGCCATCCACTGAAAAAATAAGAAAACTATAAATACATACAACAAACAGAAATATGTATAAGAAGACAAGGATATGAATAGTGAATGTATTACACTTTAAGAAGTTGACATCAGGCGGGAAGGTGCGCAGCAGGTCCAGGATGTAGTGGCGGCCGTCGTTGCCTACGATGCCCTTGCACTCCACACTGGAGCACAGCTCCACCGACTCCCCCTTGGCGCTCAGCACCGAGTGTGGGAGGATCTTCAGCTGCTTGCCCGCCTTGCTGAGCTGCACCAACACAAACATACAATTACAGCCGCGCAGGTATAGGAGGGGCATCTAATAAATGGCTTCTTTCATATATAAATTTCTAAAATACAAATAACACACTAGGTATCCCCCATGCAATTATTTAATTTACGAAGCATTAAAAAATATCTTGCTCAAAAAATTTATTACCTTAAAATCATCTCCTTTTGAAAAGTACTATTAATTTCTGAACACCGTGTACATAATGTGAAAAATATATGACAGGACCATAGTGCTTTAAAGTTACATCCTTTCACCTTTGAACAATTTTGGGGTTGCCATTTAAAGCAATCCATTTTGTGATCAGACTGTTCTCAATTTGTATCAGTTTGTTGGGTATGGGTGCGTATGGTGTATGTATTAACTCACCAACTCCATGTACTTGGGGTGCGTGAGGACAGTCTTGCCGAAGTCGATGCTGCCGTAGATGACGCTCTGCTCCTGCTCCTTCTCCAGGATGCCAGGGATGATGGACTGCGCGGTGACACGGAAGCCACGATAGTCGATGACCACAGTGCCCAGCGTGTAGAGCCCCTCCAGGTCCACTGCGCTGTACACGCGCACGCCCTGTAGGTCGTTTCTCTGCAACACAAACAAATTCATAGTGTTATTGATACTTATCCACATTTTTCCAATCTCGTTTCATTCTAACTTCTCCTGGTTTCTGAGACATGGTCATGTCATGTGGTTTGTTGCATAATTTCACTTCTCCTTCCATCCACTTTCCCATCACAAATTAGAAATCTTCTCTCACGCATGTGACAAGACAATGAGAAACACAGGTGAACTTTTTATTTTTTATTTGAAAATATTAACCGTTTAATTTAAATGCCAATCTTTTTCTTAACCCTTGTAACGCCGAGCTCCCGCTTCCTAATATTTCCGAAGTGTGCAGAGGGTAAAATTTTGAGCACGGCTGCCTTGCACCGGCTGAGTCTATTTTCGTAATAACTTATTTGTGTTTTTGTAAATTATACCGTCTTACCAGATAACGTGTTTACATATTTAGAAAATATATATATCATAAGTACTTTCCCCAGAACAGTTACTTATATTCTACATGTACATGAAAAGAAAGTACATTTTTACGTTGTCCATCAGATACGATGGCGTTTAACGAATAGAAATCTTGAGCATTCAACGGGCAATCTCGGCACACTAGAAGTTAAAGCATTTTTTATAGCAAATCTATAAATATATTTATCAAGATAATATTTTTAAAATTTGCTCATCGTGCAAAACACTCACAAGCAAGTTTCTCACAAT
>JAHDVE020005943.1:0-81525 GCA_022606495.2 Halesus radiatus | reverse complement strand
CGTACGGCAATTTGTTTAACATAAATGGTACAATGTATTCAAGGGTTCGTTGACCATATTTATTTTGAAATATAGGCACTATCATTCCTATATTTTGTGAGAAACGTGTATTGTGTACATGATCCACCACTGCCTTATACGGACTTTCAGATATATGTTGCAGTAAAATTTTATGCCACAAAATACCACGAACAGGTAATACATTAATTGATTTGTACATGATATCAATGTCTCGCCTTTGGTTAAAAACTGTTTTACTTACTAACAATTTTACCATGGCGTTTTGAATCAGCTGTAAATGTTTTATGTTGGTCTTACAGGAGTGTCCCCAAGAAGTTATACCATACCTTATAGTCGATTCTGCTAGAGACAAATAAATTAGTTTCATAGTTTTTATAGGCACATATAATTTTATCTTGTGGAGTCTTCCTACAATGGCTCGAAGTCGCTTACAGAGGTTGGAAATTTGTACGTCCCATTTCATATTACAATCCACCGTAACACCTAGATACACGTACTGGTTGACTAATTCGATACTTGTACACGCGCAGGGCTGTTTGGTATTATTGTGAATGCAATTAAATGAATGGGATATGATTACAGGTGCCTCTCTGTACCTTGCATGCGGGGATCTTATATGCATCAATTTCGTTTTTTTAGCATTGATTATTAGACCAGAGTCATGTGACCATTTTAATAAAGAAATAAAGTCTACCTGTAACAATTTTATTGCAGTATCCAAATTTTCATGGGATATTATAAGTGCTGTATCATCAGCATATACATAATGTTTAACAAACGAGAATATTTTGTTCATAAGTGATACAAAGATAATATAGAGCGTTGGACCTAAAATTGACCCTTGTGGAACTCCTGTTTTGACATTTCTTCTTTTACTAAATTTGTCTGATATTTTTACCTGGATTTGGCGGTTGGTTAGGAAGTTTTTGAATAGTTTGAGAAAGTTTCCTCTTACCCCTATTGCCTCCAAAATATTTAACAATTTCATCGGGTCTATAGTATCAAATGCCTTTGAATTGTCTATAAACAGTACCAAAACATGTCTTTTATTATTCAGTTCATTATTTATATAGTTAGAGAAATCCTGAAGTAACATTTCAGTACTTTTTTTTTGAAAACCAAATTGATTAGGATCTATTAAAGAAAAGCACTCCAAGTATTTGCTTAGTTTTAAAGATATGTATTTTTCAAGAATCTTTTCTAGAGCGGGTAATATACTAATCGGTCTATAGTTTTCTATATCAGTATGTTTCCCATTTTTGTAAATAGGTCTGATAATACTACATTTGAGTTCATCTGGTATCACAGCTTGTGTTAAAATTGTGTTGATCAGATGGGTTAATATAGGACCCAAAATATCTATGTGTCTTTTTATGTCAAACATTCGGATATTATCTATGCCAGGGGACTTTGAATTTTTGAGAAGTTTTACTATACTCAGTATGTCTGCGAGTGATGCTCGTGGTATATACAAACTTTGCGGTGACTCTATCAGGACAATATTTGACGCCTTAAAATCACATTTATGAACCATTGAGGCTATGTTATCTGAAAAATAATTAACAAATTGGTTTGTAACATTTTCCGCAGATTGATTTTTTAACATAAACCTACTAATTACATCGTCACAGTTACTCTTTGTCCTACGTCCTAGAATTTTATTTATTTCATCCCATGTTTGTTGAGGTTTCGTGAAAATTTTTAAAAATAGGGAATAAATAATTTTCCTTAGTTTATTAATTACCGTTATATAATTCAAATTTTATTTTAAAAAATAACTGTAATTCTACCAATTAAACACAATAACAATTAATAATGAAATTATTCATTACTTACTAATATCACTTGACAAAAATCCACACATTTAAAAACTTCAACAATTTATTAATGGTTTTTCCAAACTCCCAATAAATTTGAACACAAAGTGTGGAAAAGACACACAGTATTTCAATTACTCGCCACAGAGACCACACGAAAACCACAGGATGCAATTTTTTAATGGCGATTTTTATTGGCAATTCCAGCTCTGAGTTTAATTAAGGATTCCACACTTTGATTTATGGAATCTCCGGTTCCGTCGTGAAATTATTAATAGCGTTTTAATAAAAAATATGTTGCAACGATATGGCGGTAAATTTCCCATAAATATTCATATTTATTCGCTGATTCTCGAGAGAAATACTGGAGGCATTCATTGTATGGCATCCTTGATACAATGCAATCCAGATTGCAATGAATAAGCTTTTTTGGAGCTGATAGGTATTTTTTTTATCTCAGGTCCCTTGATAATGACGTTTTGTAGTATTACAAAATGTACACTTTAAAAATGAACAATTGTACAGGGTGTTGGATTACGGAGCAAACAACATTTAAGGTAGACAAGGAGTGGTGACTCTTGTCCTAGAGTATCGACCTAGTAAAATATCACCATTCATGGTCTATAGGTAGCATGAAATGGCTTTTGCTGCGTTTAGTGAAAATAATAGCTATGTACTTCAATCACCTCCTTACTCATCTCCTCTCCCCACTCCCTACAGCCTCACAAAATACCCCTTTCGGTTATACTTCCAGGTTTCTAAATGCATCGTTGATTAGTTTGATAAGTAATAAAGAATAATAATTACTAAAATTTATTTGATATATCCAATATGTGTAAAGACTTGAGTATTTCAACTAATACAACATTAAACGTTGGAAAAGTCGCAAACTTGTTGCTCTATAACTTTTGCGTTTTTACAATGTTTTTAAATACGATAGAATTACACTTTCACTGTTTACTTATTTTCTTCCAGTAGTAATGTTTTCCCCTTGGTATACAATGAGAGAGAAAGACTTTCTTGAAAAAAGAAAAATACAACTTTCCCATCTGAATCTGTACTAGAAATGTTTCAGAGAAAAAACTTTGTAAATTAAAACGTAAAAGTTTAATATTCAAACAAAAGTGAAAATTAAAAAAATATGTAACATTATTATTGTCTCCTTGTTACGACATTCAATGGTTAAGGAGGAGAGAGACGTCGGAGATGGATTATTTATTATTTAAAGTTATTATTATTAAATGATGTTCTTAAAGATTTTTTTTTTTAAATTTACATGGTTTAAGCATTTATCCAAATCAAACAAGAAATGTGGGTTTTTTTCTGACCGGCCTTAGTATGTTTGACAAAATACGAGTATTTAAAAAAATCAGTATAATTTTAAAAGTAGTGAATAATAATTGCAAACCTTTCCTGATAAGTTTTTAGAAAATAAACTTTGCCAAAGTTTTGTAATCTCCATTAAAAAAAAAAACATTAAAGTTAGTAATTGATAATTTAGAAGCGTTAGAAATAAGGAAACCCAAAAACACTAATACTAGACTCATTAATAACTAGATAAATTTAAATAAAAGTACAATTCTTAAATTATTCCCAATAAACAAAGTACACGCCCTTCCCTGCCAGGTACCTGCTGATCTCCCACCCTCGGCCTTCCACTCGCCCGCTTTTATCAATCCATAGCACATGTGTAGCTTAGTTCATAGTTTAGTATTATACTGCCCTGACGAAGCTACGGTAGTAGCGAAACCCGGTTGGCAAAAGTATATAACGAATAAAAGTGATTATTTTTTATATTAAAGTTAGTGTTTATGAAAATAAATCATTTTTTGTGGATGTTCAACATTTAAAAATATTTCGTAAAACATGCGTAGGACGATCAGAAAAAGGTTTTATTTCTGATCTGATTTGTCTATGTGAATAATTAAAAAAATAAAATATTAATATCATATCGCGTAATATACCAGTATTTAGAATTAATAAATAATCCCCCCCCCCGCCTTAAATGATAATGGTATGGACCCATAGAGGCATGCAATAAAATCATATTAGTAATATTATTATAATGAAATGTGACATTTAATCGGGTGAAACACACATTTTAAATATGTTATTTCAAACAATTCTCTTGATTGCAAATATATACACTTTAACGTGACCGCATTGGGTTCAATAATTTGAATATATATGTATATTTTAAAATATTAATATTTGGCTTTCACCGTTCATGGATGTTCTAAGTCTTCTATTCAAAGAGCTGAGAAAGGGAATACGTATGAATATTTTAATTAAATTTAATAATGAAATGTATAAACCTCATGGTAATATTTAATAATTTAAGATAATATTAACAAATGAAATATGACGCAAAAAATACACAGAAACAAAAGTATCGGTCGAATTTGGAAATAGAAACCAGAATCTTTGCAGGAAAACACTCTAACCACTGAGCTAATGAGACCGTTTTATTTTCCATCATTTTAATCGATGTCAGGTTTCAATTTATGGATTACCAATATTAAGTAATTCCTGTATTTTTGGATTCTATCTTTCTTGTATGGAAAGTCAATAGATGTTCCATATATATAAAAATTGTATAGGTATATCCGAGATACCACCTAAATATCATTTAGTCAAAAATATGGGAATTAAATGAAAACAATATTGGTATTTCTTAAATTGAAATCTGGTATCCATAAAAATGACGGAAAATAATAAGATCTCATTAGCTTCGTGGTTAGAGTGTAAGACAGAGGTCCTGGGTTCGTTTCCCAGATGCAACCGATACATCTTTATTTTCCCTGTATTTTTATCAAAACTTTGATTGTTTGAAATAATATTATTAGCGAATTTGGAAAAAAATAATTTTTTAAGACATCTTTCTTGTTCTCTAATAATTATAATAATATTTTTTCCGAATTCTTTAATCATATTATTTCAAACAAACATAGTTTTGGTAAAATCGGGGATCAAAATTCTTCACATTGATAGTAAAGGTAAACGCTTAGTTAATTTATAAGTACTGATAATTAAGAAATCCCTTAATAGTAATCAGTCTGTCATTAACAATAAAAAAACCTCATATTAAATATGTTTCCTTTCATCCCTCCCCCAATCTCTATCTCTTCCCCCACTCTTTACCAATCCCTAGTCACGCCCCCACCCTCTCTATGACATGTTATATATATGTTCTGCCATAATTTCGTAATATTTTTATTTATATTGTTGTACGTATTTTGCCCTGATGATGGAACGGTTCTTCCGAAAGTGATCAGGGTACAAAAAAGTAGAGGTTAAAAAAAAATCTTGATTTATTTAAGAAAGCAATCACTTTGTGACTTGACATAATAATTTAAATGAAAGATTTTTTGTTGTTGTTTTAAAACACTTTATTTTATCTATATTTACGCATTGTCGACCGGTTTTGGTTGAACTTAAAAGTTTTATTGTTTCATTTAATTATTTTGGATAACCAAAAAGTAATTCAATATAATAAAATGGAATATTGCTCAAGTGAATAGAACGTTCTTCTTGGCGTTTGCCTTTACCCAGATCTTTAGTAACGCGTAAATGTGTATTATTCTAACATACAATAAAATCAAAATAACGTTCGTGTAATATATGACAATGGAATGAAAGAAGCACTGCAGGTTGAATAATTCATCAAGAATTCATTGTCTGGACTATTTCATTACAAGCTTTTAATTTTTATAAAGTGGTACGTTTTGAATTTTCTATAAAATCTTCTAATTATTTGCCACCTTTTAATACCACTTGAGTTTGGTGTTGTACCATTTAGTGCAGGTAGGTTATTGAGTTTGGTTATCGTCATTTTATAGTGGGCGTGACAAACGAATGATATCAATAAGTTATGTGTTTATTGGGGAGATGTATAAAGAACCAATAGAGAGTTTTATATCCCGACACGTGGTTTATGCCACAATAAAAACTAACCATAGGCAAAAACCGAAAGTGAACACTTTGTAAATTTACGACTTTTCACACAACTCGAAACATCGACGTAAAAATAAAAATAAAATTTATCACGGAATACCAATGATATGTTGACTAGATTGGATTTTGCAATTGAAAATATGACGATTACTTTTGTAAAGAGATATTATTATCTATCCTTTAAATACTACCTACGTATTTAACAAAAAATCACTTAATCCTTGTAACCAAACTTCATACTGTAGTAGGTATTTGCAAACCCCTGTTACCATTATTTCACTCTGACTTGAGTGATAGAAAACAGTTAAAATAAATAACTTTGAATCTTTTGATATCGATTTTGAGTCCGGTGTACCCCAAGGAACCCACTTGGTCCCGCTTCTTTTTAACTTATTTATAAAAGATATCACGAAACCACTCCTCACACGCGCTTTTGGCTCTTTTCTAACGATAATAAGATTCTTAAGATAATTAAATACTACCTTGATTATTTACCTTTTCAACTTAATATTGATTCATTTCATGATTTGTATAAAATTAACTGCTTGGAAAAAAATATTGATAAATGCATTTTTTATATGGCTTAAAAACCGATTCCGTTTAATTATAAACTAAATATTATTTGTCTGTCTACTGTCACATCTATTAAGGACCTTGAAGTCACTTTACATTGTAAGATTTCTTTTCGAGACCAAATTGATGATATCGCTTAAATTTGGCTTCATTCACAGAATTACCTCTGACTTAAAAATTATAAGTACAATAAAAACTCTTTACCGTTCGTTTGTTCGCCATCATCTTGAATATGCTAATGTCATTTGGTCTCCTTTCAATACTGTCACGTTCATTTGCTTGAAGGTTAGAACATGAAGGAGGCGAGTACTCATACGATGAACTCATATAGAAAAAAACGTAGAAAAAACTTTGATCTAATTTGAATATTCAAAATTGTCAATTCTATTAGTGACTCACCTCCTTTGTTATAACTCATCCAGTTCAACATCCCTTCCTGTAAACTCTGAAATAATAAATTGTTGTTCCTCAATCAACACTATACTTATTATGGATAACATTCTCCTTTGTCCAGAATGTCATGTCTTGTCAACTTGAGTCAAAGCATTGAATTTTGTTGTTGTGAGTGTAATTGATTTTTGTCAGTCATTGCGCAGATATAATGTTTTCTGTTAATAAGTTTCAATTCTTCGACTTTATCGAAACCTCGTTCAAGCGTTGACTTGACGTTAGCTTCCTTTTGTATTTTTTTGTCCTACAAATTTGTCATTAGTCTATTCATGTACATGTGCTCTCCTTTCATTGTCATTTATTTTTTTTTCTTCATTCATGTGATATTATATTTGTAATTGACAAATGTCCGTAAAATAATAAAGAAAAATAAAGAAGTATTCCATTTCTTTATTGCTAATTAAGAAAAAAAATATCGATTAGTATTTATGGCATTTGAGTATATTTAAGTTCTAATTAAAGCGTTTTTTATTAATTTTACAGAAAACATTCATCGATCACGCGTACCTGCATAATGATTGCATATGGAAGATACTTCCAGTATTGCCTTGGCGAGAGACTTTCATTAAAGGTAGAAATATTAAATAAGCATTTGTTTGAAATGGGTTCAACTAACAAATAATAGCAACTAAACTATTTTATAAATATTTTATTTTTTTCATTTTCACACAATGTTTAGTTAGGTACTTCCCAACCATCTCTTCCTCTTATCTTTAACCTACCCCACTTCTTTGCACACTTCTTGCTGCACTAAAATAGGAATGCAATGATTCATCAAAAAAAAAAAACACTCAAATATAGTATGACACGATTAACTTTACGGTTTCTACATAAAAAATCTACGGATTTGAAAGTAGTTCGTCTGTTTATCATTTGACCGCCTGAAAAGTTAACCGTGTCAAGCTTTAGTATATTTAAAACCTCCCGACATGCGCAAAGTACGCTGTGGAGGATACAACCCAATAGGCGACGGCACTGGCGAGTGCCTCAGTGCCTCTCGTATATATACGTATTGCCCAAATAGAAGAGAACTACTATAATACTCGTACCTACTATATAATATATTATGTTTCCGGTTTATATCTCAGTTTGCGAAAGCTATCTGTACCACTAAGCTACGACGGTCGCATTTGACCTGTTGTGGTCATCTAGTATACTATACATCACTGCCGAAAACAATGTACGTATTTTCGCCCACCTTGTTTTTACGGCATGTGCGAAATTGGTAAAGCCATGCCATTATCCACACTTTGCGTAACGCAATAAACAGCTTTATCCTTTAAACTAAATATCAAAGGAGCCAGCACTTAGAAGATTGGCCATACGGAACATGTTGCTGTTGTACAACCGGAAGGGATATGTCATACCTTTAGTTTTGACACAGCGCAGGAAGCGAGAAGTTGGATAAAATACTAAGCTTTTTACGACCGCAGTTTAAGATGTTATTTTCTTACATTATACGTAACTATAAAAGCAATAAAATATTTCTATTCGAGAAACGATAATTATCGAACGGTGGGCTCAAGCATCGTGAAATCTGAATAGTCTTTTGTTGTTTAGATTTTTTAGGATCATGCAACTCTTTTAAGCTCGCCACGACTTTGCAATCATAAACTATAGAGCTATGAAATATCATTTAAATTGTCAAAAAAAAAATTATGAGAAGCTGTGTATTGTATGTTCAATATATTAAAACAATATTTAGAAAATAGGGAGTTTAAACTCAGGCGAAGTTTTTCACTTTCAGTTTCAGTAACGATAAATCGACGTTTATTGAAATACAGTTTATTACAATACGGCATGTTTAAATATAAGTACCTACAATATGTTAAATACGTAATTAAATTATTGTATGGTTTATATTATCTATCTTACTTAAGCGTGATGTTATGATTATTATTGGCATTGTTAAATCGGAATATTTCAAACCTATTATATTAAAATTGTATTTGCTAGAATATTCAAACAATAATTGGAAGGGAATTTCGAATACATTCCTGTAAAATAGGTGACAAAATTAATAAAGAAAATAGTTTGTAAAAGAAAAATAATACTATTGTATTAATAATAAAAAAAGTAAGGGATATAAAATTAAAGTCACAGTGTAAATGCAAAACAGTACTATTAGCAATTCAGAAAGAATAACAAGTTTTATTTTACGAGATCTTCTATTTCCTTATGATTTTTCTCATTAACCATTCAATGGAGTTAGGTAGTAAATAAGTCTAATTACAACAAAATAATTGATTAAAATAGATAAAAATGACAGTCAGCAAATGGTTTTCTGCATATGGTTTAGCACAATGGTCAAATACGTTCCTCCAGGATAGAGGAAAGGGTTCGAGTTGGAATCTTGATCGCAATCTAATTTTTTTTGTGACCTGTGTCCTTTTCTTTCATATTGTTAGACTACCACTAATATTATAAGAATAATTAATAAAATTAATCGTTGATTTTGATGTGATTCTTTAAATTTTATTTTTAAATATTATGTCTCAATAAAGGATCATTTCTATGCAATACCCAATATGTACATAACCCCAAAGCTCTCAAGGAAATTAAAATATTTGCGTAGGCGGGATTCTAATTAAGTGTGTTACCGAGGTTGCATTTTTTGCAAAAGTTTTGCGAAAAAACTGTGAACTCGCCGTCATGGTTTTGTAAAAGGGCAACAAGTAGAGGAGAGGAAATTTAAATAATTGACTCGCCGTTGGCTTTGATTACAAAAATGTGTGAAACCTTCCACGTGCACTTTTCGAATAAATTACAAAAATATTCATCGAAGAATGCACCTTGGTTCTAATTATAATGGATCCTGAAAATAAAGGCCGACCGTTGGAACCTCCATTCGATTAAAATTATAAAGGTATACCGCTGATAGAGATCCGCTGTAATATTACAACCTAATTTTTTTCATAAATTACGCAAAAAATTAACCGAAGGAAAGGCTGTAATGAAGTTCACAGTGGCAGGACCAAGAGACGTTTAAAAAAACATCAGTTATTATATATATAGCATGCAGTTCTCCATAGAATTGAAGATACTTTAGGTATCGCCCTGGTAAAACGGAGGATGAAAAGTACTAAGATGTACCGTCTAGACCGATTTAAGTATTTGCTGGGTTTATACTAACTATCACGCCATTGGAATAATGGAACACCAAATTTCTGCCATGACTCATACAACTTGCTTCATTCACATTCTCGAAGTTCTGTATCAAATACATGTCCACCTGAGATGTCCCCGACTTCTTCTTCCACCGACTTGTGCGACACACCTTTCTCCATACACATGCATTGTGGCCAAACCATCTAAGCATCGCTTTCTTACTTGTTCGTTCTTCGAATTAAAACTGAAGAAAAAAACTCCGTCAATTTATCAAGTTGATCTCACCATGAACTACTTACTACACGGAAACTAATTTTTCTATAACTCGCCACGGTTTAAAAAAAAACTGAAAAATGCTGAAAGTGCCCGTAAAATAAAGATTAGACGAGTATTCCCACTAAAGCACGGGATAAATATATGGCTTAGAGATCATTCCTACGTCACTGCCAATTCCAAAAGATTAGCACAACTTAAGTTGGAACGGGCATGCCACGAAGCTAGAAACCAGTTTGGTGGTAAAATATAAATTGAACAAGAAAAGACTACCAGATTAACTACATCATAGATAATCTTAAAAGAAATGGAGGAATAAAAACAGATTTAGTACAAGCATGAGGCCTATGAAGAGAAAGGCGCTCAGTGAAGGGTGGAATAAAATATGAAAAATTGATTGAATTTAACCAAGCTTTTGAAATTTCTAGTTAATCGGTATCATACTTCGATTTCTAAGAACTTTCAATTTTAAAATGACGGGATGGATTGGGGTAGGTGTAGCTCAGTGGATTAGAGCGCAAGGTTCCGGATACACTATATAGATAGATAGTGACTTTTTTCTTTTCTGTGTCTTTTCGATTTCATATTTCATTTTGAGAGTTAATATTGTTAATATAGTATGATTAAAAATATACTTCATTGAGGTTTATATTTTCAATAAGTTATTCCAAAATTAAAAGAAAAATAAATTAATAAGAATAACTGTTTACACCACTTTTTTAATATATAAACATCAAAATGTTTCCAAAGGAAAGCATTCCTCATCAGAATAAACAGTATACTATTATATTATATTACTATAATATTAGTATACTGTTTATCCTGATGAGGAAAACTTCGATTTCGAAACATGTTGATATTTACATATTAAAAAAGCGGTGTAAATAAAGTTATTCTTATTAATTTATTAATAATGATGCAACAAAGAGACGATGAGTGCAAGAAAAATATTATACTGATTTTTTTATTGTATTTCAAATAAAATACCGTTTATGAAAATCATATTCGAAATATGTTTTTTTTCTGACCGTCCTACGTGTTTTAAGAAATATTAAAAAAAATATATATAATTGTAAAAAGAGGACAGAAATATTTGCAATCGTTTCCCAGCACGTTTTTTTTATAACCTTAAGCAAAGAATTGTAATCCGCATTTACAAAAACATTGAAGTTTAATATTTATGAAAAAATTTAACTTTGCCCTATTCTTTTTTTTTTAATTTTCTCTAGGCCTTTTAAAGAAAAAACTTTCCAGGATATTCAACATTTTAAAATATTTTTTGAAACATACATAGGACGGTTAAAATTAAAGGGTATTTTTTTAAATTTTGATATATGAACCATTGAACATCTTCAAAATACGTAATAATTTATTTTTTAGCAACAATAATTTATTTATTGTTGTGGCAGCTGTTTCGACGTTTAAAGTCATTTTCAAACTGTTGTTAATGCACATTGCGACGACTTACTTCTATGATTTTATTTACTCCCATTCAATTCTAATTTGGACGGTGTTTAAAATTATTTATTACCGGTAAAGACGATTTAGTTAGAAAATAATTCAAAGTCTCTCTTCTGTGAGGTACTTACATTTATAATGTGTTTTTCCGCATTTAAATGTGAATGTATTCTTCAGTGATTTATTTAAATTTATTATATGGTTTCGGTCGTGTGAACATACTGAGAAGTAGGGAATAAATAATTTTCCTTACTTTATTAATTGATGGTAAATTAGGATCATTCGTTCGTTTATTAATTTCAAATTGTTCAAATATACTATTTGTCATAGTTTTTTTCATATATTACGCGCGAAGAACCGGGCGATCTGTTTGATATATCTACATAGGTAAAACCACGAAAATGATATAAATTTAATTAATTTATTCGGTGTGACATGGCAACTCATTAACTAATTTCCGTGAATGTCAAATTCAACTAAAAAATAATACGAAATAATAATCTACCTAATATGTAACCAAAAGTTTACAAAATTAGCTCTTAATAGGCAGGTGTCAAAGTGACCGTTAGGTTATATTTGCCGCACCTTCCATGTAATAAACTCGTAATGTAAGTAGCATCCAGTGTAACTGATCCAATTTTTGTCATTCTTATACGGCAGTGGTCCCCAAACAGGACCGGGTCCACGACATCTAGCGCTCAGTGCACTAAATATCAAATATGCCCCCTCACCAAAATTTTTGTTTTGTTAATTAAAAAAAGATATATATACATATATAATATATAATTCCGCTTTATTTTACTGGATTTACTACATATTAACTTCGATCAAATATTAGATAAAATCAAATACTTAAGCTTTAATACCATTTGTAATACATGTAGTATTGTAGAGAAGCACCGTAAAGTAATATTAGGTATAACTTGTTCCTCTTTTTTTCTATCATTCACTATATTATGTATTCTTCAATTTTATTTGATACATTTCATACATTTTAACTTTATCCGAAATATAAAAACACGTTGCTTTTTTTTCACTATGTCATACACTCATATTATATTATATTATGCACTTGTATATTATGTATTATATACACGAGACTATTATCATAATGGATAAAAAAAATATTATCTGCAACTTAAAAACTTTTCCCTTTATAAAATTATTTTACATACATATATATCTACTATGTAATGGTCTAACAAGGCGTTAATAAGTAATAAATAAATAAATGAAATAAATAACATTTTTACGTTTTCTAGATTATTCGCTCGATGACGGCCGACAGTTCGTTTCTCGAGACATTCTCTCCCGCTCCGGTACCTGGAGGCTTATTTCGGATGTTTTTAAGGATAAGACATTATCATTTACTTAACATTAAAGACTTTTCGATTAACTGCGGTTCTACTTCTCTCGGATGAAAGGTGTCATTCTTCGAATGACATTCTTCGTAAATATCGATATTTGCGTAGTTTTAACAAAAGAAATACTCAATTTTATAGTAAATATTGACTTTGAACATTGTTAGTGCGATATTTGTCGAATAATAATGCCATTACATGAAGGGAGTTAACGAAATTACGATGTTTATGAAATGCAAGATAAAAGTTATTTAAATTCTAATAATTATAATAAACTACACGTGTAAAGTAAGTAATAATAAACAACGGGTGTTAAGTTTGTGTGATGCACCTATAATATTTAATAATATTAAAAATGTATTATCATTAACACGGAATGAAAATCACAATTAAGCAAAATGCCTTTAAACCTTGCAATGTCTTATCCTTAAAAAAACGGAATCGGGCCCCTGGATAATAAGCCCGTTCTAAGCGAATGTAGCAAACGTAAAAATCTTATAATATTACTTTACGGTGCTTGGCTACGAGACCAAATGTTGTTTCCGAGTGACGTATGGCAAGGACATCACAGTCGAAAGCGCGTGTGTGCTGTGTGGGTCAACTCAAATTGACCCACACCTCGGCGTTAAAAACACTGTGACGTCATTGTAGGAAATTTCAGCTACTGCTGTGGGGTTGGTCCCGACCGACAGTTTGGCGACCACTGTCCTAGGGTTTTACATTAACCCTTTATAATTCTGCGTGTGGGAAGACTTACAATTTACGAACTTTTGTACTAATAATATGTACGTTATAATGCATACGCCCGCCACGAAATGGTGATGGGTCCGTCAAACTAATAAAATATGAACGTGCGTACTTATAATGTATACACCTATGTATAAATAAGGTCAATGTCCGCTAAATAACGAGAGAAGTTATTAATGAAGGCATTTATAAAAGCTTTCTTTGTATGAAAACCACTCAAGGGTTTTAACTGCTCAGAGCCCAAGAAATTGTGGCTCCCTCTAATATTGGGGATTGTTGTAAGAATAAATAAATATTTTTTTTCATGTATAGTGAAAAATAATATGTTTATTGTTTTCAAGTTCAATTTAATTATTTTTGTTAATTTTTATAATAACTAACATTATTTAGTTATAAAGATGTTTACTTATAAAAAAAAGTTCTACCAGGTAAATATTATTGCGCGTGGCAACCGTTTCGCCTTGATAATTACCTCAGAACATTTTTACAAACAAACCAATTTTTAAACTAGGTAAATAATAATAGATAGATATTATTAACAATTATAAACTTATCTCCCGTAAATTTAATTTTGTAAAGTAATCTATTTCTGTGCATTAAAAGATGTTGCATCATGAACGTTTATTTTTTATCAAATAACAATAGTTGGGCAAAGATCTCAATTTGAGCCAGGAAAACGAGATATTTATCTGATTTTAATTTTAGGTAAAGTTTATTTTTAATCATAAAGTTTAGTACCATACAAACGTTTCAGATATTGAAAATAAAATAATAATTCAACAGAATCCACTGGAGAAGTTTAGTGATCGGTTGTGTAAATTTTCAACCACCAATTTCCCAGACATTTTCTGAAACGTGAAGTATTCGTACTATTTTATCAAAACATTCCCCTTTTGCATGTATTTTGAGATAAATTGAAAATTTTCTAGAATAAAAAGAAAAAGTTTTAAATAGTTTACACTGTATACACATTGACCCAATAAAAGCGGACTTGATTTGAAAACTTATAAATGTTTCAAAATATAACAAAATAAAAAAAACTTTATACGACTAAACTATTTGAAAATGAAATACGTCAATCATAAAAGGCCACTTAAAAGCAGGTTGAAGTTTCAATTAATCAAAATTTTCCTAGTGTACGTAAGCTTCGCCCAAAAATTCTAACTGCAAAAATTCAAAAGACCGAATTCGGCAACTAGAACAAATGGACGACTTTTTATTTTTGTTAATACTACTGTAGGATTAATGTCTTACAATTTAAAAAAAATTATGAACCCAAAAGAGGAAAGGAAAATGAAGCAAAGACCAAATACCGTTTCATCCTCAATTTCCAACCTCGCATGGAAGCTACATAATTGTTCGTTAAGCATATTATACGTTTTGAAAAAAATCCAAAACCAAACGTCTCAAGAGTGGTATGACGTTTGCTGGGCCACCGGGTAATTGTAAGTACTTGTACATTGTACCATCTTCTCGATGCCCCATGGAGCCCTTGGGAAGGAATGGCCGTTCCCAGGCTCCAATGAGGATGAGATTTTATCTCATTCGTGGTATAACTTTCAGGTGCACTTATATTTAAGGTAGTAAATGATCCAGAATATCATTTTACGGATAGATATTTTCATTAAACATCACCAAAAATCGAGAAAAACCGAGAAACGAGTTTTTGTGCTCGGTGTTGGTATCTATGTCATCAGGGGTGTACATTCCATATAGGCAAATAAGCCCTACCTCACTCACATCAAAATATTAATAATATTTAAATTTATTTTATTATTGCAAGAAATCAATCTACACTTTTAAAAATACGCGCAACATTCCGGCTACGAATCGCACCATTAAACTAGTCAAAGCAGGAACAAATATCATATTCAAATTTTGACTTATTCTACACAAAAAGTGTACATGACTTGTTTGTGTTAGTGTCGAGAACGGCCGTGCCTTTCGGTACAAATCACAAATGTAGCCATCATTGCCACATGTTGGTATTTATATTAATAAGTTACTAACAAAACGATTATCATATTATGTTGGCTTTCTTTCACGCAATTATTGTGACGTCGAAAAAAATTCAAAAATTTTATTTATCCAGTATTTGGCTTATAATGTAGATACTAAATAAAATGAATCGGTCATTTGGATATTCGATGTGACAGGTTCCACGTTTTTCCTGTTGCCTACCACCATTTAAAACTCTGCACACGCCACTGTATATCATAGGCAATCTATTGTTTTTTTGTTGGTATTACCGATTTCATGTATAACGTTGTAAAACAGATGTTCTAAGTATTGATTCCGATAAGAAAAAGAAAACATAATGGTATTTGAATACATAATGTAAATGTACCACACGGTGCGTTGGTGTTCTATAAACAGATAGCTATCCCAACCTAATCAACAAGGTTATTACTCTGTTAGTTGTTCCAATTCTGTACAAGAGAATATATGTAGGTAGGTATACTTAAAAGGCAAACCTAGTAAAGCACCTTCTTCTACTTCATTGTTTCTAGTAACATACAGTGGTATATCTCGATTAATCAACTGAATAACCGTATTCGTAATCTTCGCTTTAGCTTTATCACGGATTAAATAATTGGGTATTAGCTAAACCCACATGAGGTAATATTCTATTAATAGGCACCGTACTTTTTATGTAAATATTACGAAAATTAATTTGGGAGACCTTGCAAAAACTGCAATCCGCCGCGTAATTAAAGGTTTATTCATAGCTCGCCAAGTAGTGCCCACAGACAATGGACAACCCTTTAAAGAAGGTTCAAAGCTCAACTTTGATAACCTTTTCATTTCATTATTACACGTGATGCTGAGAAAAAGGGTTTGAGATTTAGATTGCATGAGAGATATATATCGCAAAAATTTCACTCGATTATATGATACATATTATGAAAGTGGATATCCAAATATTGGAAATTTGCAACCCTACTACCTTAAGTCAAAATATGTCAATCTGAGAAAGGGTACTTTAAAGTGTTGCATTTTCAATATGTAAAAGGATATATAAACAAAATTACAAACATTTTATACATGAGTGTTTTCTAATGTTTAGACTTCTAAAACTGTGCCGTGGTAGTTTGGCAGAATTCATAAAGCAACAAAAAACATCGTTATGGCTAGGTGTTCTTTCATAAGTACCTATAAGAATACTTTCAAATTTAGTATTTAATTACCCGATATTTAACTTATGGCAGTACTATTGTCATATTGCGATATCTTTTTAAGCAGTGTTTAGGTCCTCCAATCTTGGTAAAACAATACTACTTACATAATATTTACCCAAACAAAAAGAAGTCTGATATTAAGGGAATATCAAACTCAATTACAAAATCTCCGTAACAGGTTTATAAGCTTACCAACTTTCAGAAACAACTCCTCGATTTTTTCTCCATTTAATGCCACAATACGGTTTGTCCTACGTCATATTCCACGATTTTTATATTTACGCACTTGTGCGTAAATAGAGGAGTGTGGGAGAATACACCGAGAAGATTTTGGAGACGTTCCAGGAAGACATGGCATGATCAAGAGGATCAAATGCCGCATCAACCAATATGTTGTGAGTCCGATAAAAATCAGCTAAAAAATATAGATAACCAGCCAATTCATGCATAAATTTGCCATATGTAAAAATATTCATATTTCCTCCAAGATAGTAAACTAACCTATATATCAAGTCTTGCTGGAGCATCAGCATTATCAAGTTGAAGTCGAAGAATAGTAACTACATATGTATGAGAAAATTTAAGATTTTGGATGAAGTCATGAATGGCATTTCATCCCATCTTTTACCCCTTCACTTGCATGGCTTCGAAAGGGTTTCCAAATTAAGTAAAGCCAACGATTACGAAAATTGTATAAAACTTGCAAGGTAGGTTCAGATTTTCGTATAGGTTATCGTCAATTCCCACAGATCTCCATTAAAGAAAAGTCGACAAATATTCATTTTCCATTCGCATGGAAATAGAAAACTGGTACATTCCATCTCACTTAAAAAAAACCACGAATTCTGGCACACATTATTGGGGGTCTAAAAGTAATAAATCTATATCATATTCTTTTAGTTGCTCTGCTACAATTAAATGTGTACATTTAAATTATTATTTATAAAAAGTTTCAAAAACAAGTTGAAAATATTAACTTGACCCCATTCCTTCCAATTATATTGTGTGAAACAATGAAATGAAAAAATCCAATGAAATCAGGCGCTCCTTATGCAGGTGGCGACAAGGTTGAAATAACATCGGCCGCATGATTTGAATACGCAAAAAAATAAAACATCATCAAAATGCGTGTTTTATTTTATTTTGTTAAAGCTCAGGCATAAATAGCTCAGGCACAATGTACGATACAACATATCGGAGAGGGGGGGTTCGTAAGTTGGAGATTTTGGCTTTAAACATTTTTTTTGGAGTGATACTTTTTTTTTCTAGGTATAAACCTTTTTCTAGGTATAAACCTTTTTCTAGGTATAAACCTTTTTCTAGGTATAAACCTTTTTATAGGTATAAAACTTTTTCTAGGTATAAACCTTTTTATAAAAAAAGACACATTATAAAAATGGTCGTTTAAATGAAAGGCCAAGGTGTGTTCTCCTTGCAGTATTTAATTGAATCATCTATGATATTTCTACGCCATCAAATTCTCAAACACATGATTTTGCAGTATTCTCCATTGAATCGCCTTTTTTTTTTTTTTGTTTTTATATGAATACCTCACAAGAGTCCCAACTGCTCCCAACCGTCTGGAGCCAGTGAGACTATGGCATTCCCAATTGGGGAATGTTGTGAGGCTGAAGGTATTGGGGAGGGGAAGGAGAAGGGGAAGAGGAAGGTTTGGAATACCTGGCTATTCAGATCTGGTCACCAAACACAGCTAAAAGCCATTTCAAGCAACGTTTCAATTCTGAATGGTGGTCTTTCACCAGGGCGATACTGAGAGTATCTTCCACTCTGGAACGTGCGCAAATATACTCTATATTATTTTAAAATGAATTAATTGTGAAACAACACAAATTAATTAAATAAAAATTACTTGCGCACGCCGGGATTTGAACCCGCGACCTTCGGATTCGTAGTCGAGAGCCTTACCCCTCGACCATGGAGGCCTTAAAGGGTGAACTTGAAATAAAAGTAAAAAAAAAAAATCGTTTTCTCATGTCTTGCATTTAAATTCATTGGTTGAAAAAATGTACAGAACTTGATGACATCTAATTGCTTTCCGTAAAAAAACTTTGTTCGAAAAAATATTGAGACTATGCTAATTTCACTAAGAATACGTTTAAAAAAGATTTTTAAGGATTATTTTGAACAAAAAACTTAAATTATTTAAAATTCTGACAGAAACAAACTGAAATATTTTACATTAAAAAAAATTGACGATCTCAGTAGCATAGTGGTCCATGAATGTGACGTAGAAAAAAGAATTCATATCCTGAGAATTTCAACTGTATGTAAAAATATTACAACTAGTTTCAATAAGTTATTCAAAAATTGCAAAATACTATTTTTTTATTTTATTATCTACAACTTAATAAGTTTTCCCCTTTTAACTTCTGTGTCATGCACTTATTCATATGTAAATCATATGTTACATTTATCCTCGCCGCTATGATATTAAATATACCGACGAGGAACACAAGACAAACTGCAACATTTTTCTGCAACACACAACCAACTATTACCCTCCACCCAGCATCCCCAAAGATGATATAGGCCTTGAGGGAAATTATTTCCTTATTGACATAATAAAGACAAAACATCTTAAAAAACGTTTTTTCAGGTCGATATTTTAATTTATGGATGGTAAATTTGTGTTTCAACGTAAATTGGGGTTTTGAAATTAAATTTAAGTCCATCATTATGCTTATTTTAACACTTTTCTTAAGTTTTTAATTTTTAGTTTCATTATATTTTCATAGTAGACTTGGTAAAACTATTTTTTTTTTTTAAATAAAAAATGTTTTTGTTTTAAGCCACTTTATTTTTATACATATTTATGCATTCGACCGGTTTCGGTTGGACTCAACCTTCTTCAGGAATGTACACATATAAACTAAAATTAAAATACAGAGATATCATAATGGAGACAGAGAAAGTGAGGAAAAGAGACAGCACGATAGGGTAGAACAGGACAGAGCATCACAGAGGGGGGGGGGGTAGTGCGGTAGATAGAGAGGTAGGGGGAGGGGAGGGGAAGAAAGGGAACATCCTTAAAATCGGACTTTGGGTTAAATCTAATTGTTTATTTAAAATTTCTTTTTTTTTAAATCAGCATTAGACCCCAAATAAGTTGCTGCTGAAATTGCGTAAATTTTGATTTCATTAACGGCCTTCATTTTGTAAGTTTAAAAAAAATATTAGATATTTAGTAGATCTTACGATGAAAACAAAAATTCATTCGGTTTAGGGCAGTTTTTTGGCCTGAAAACCAAAATTAAGTTTTGTTTGAAACCGGCCGCGCTGCTGTTCCCCTTAATGATTTGCGTTATAATATTGTTTTGATTTTCTAGTGTCAATGTTAAACGTTTGAAAAAGATTTTTCATTACTTCATGGTTTACAATTTTTTATATCTCTTTATAGTATGTTCTAAAATCCATGCAAAACCCAGATGTGCGTAAAATCAAATAAATATACCTACAATGTATCAACTAAAAACCTTTTTTTCTCTTTGGATTGTTACAAAATCGTGTAAGATGTAAAATTGTGTGAAAGCCCACCAGGAAGTAAGTAATTAATAAATAAATAAAATAAATTAGGTTGAGAAAGGATAGTTGAAATATTATGTCAGATAATATTAGCTTAGGACAATATTGGCAAGGAAAGGTAAGTATAGCCGTTAATTTTATTTTGGACATACTTAATCTTCATAATGTTGTTTTGCGGACAGTGAAAGTAAGAAAGGAAAGTTGGGAAGTAGGTACTGAATTTTCATATCTAGTTACTAAACATACCTAGAGCCAAATTACAAGCAAATTGCTGTTCTGAATCGTTCTCACCACGGCGGTAGAACGCTTTCCACACTCAATAAGTGGGTTTACATATTTTTTATGTTTATTTTTAATTTGTAGAAATCCATATTAATTAAAAGTTTTTAAAAAATTAATGATAATTTCTTAAAACTTATTTTTATTATTTATTCTTGTTTTAATTTGTTCTATTTTCTTATTATTTGTTCATACTTTATGTCATTATTTTTAGTAGGTAAATTGTTTATAATGATGAAGAGCTTCGCTCCTGAAATATATAGATATTTACATATTAAAAACGGTGGTTTTAAACAAAGTAATTATTGTGAGTTTAATAAATATGACTCCACGTAGTTATTTTACATAATTTGAAAAAATATTTTTATTTAGTTTAAAAAACGGGTTACTTATCTAAAAAAACAATTGGACAAACTGGTAGGTCTTTTGACACCAGATTTAAAGAACACACGAGACCATTTAAAACATAACAGACTAGTGTCACAGTTTACCAAACATTCCCTAAACAAAAACAGACTAGTGTCACAATTTGCCAAACATCCCCTAAACAAAACCATTTACTCACAATTTCAAAATAAGGGTCGCAAACTTAATATCTTTGAACAATTGGAAACGAATAATAATTCTAATGATCCAAAGCTATTTTAATGAACTATCAATCTATAACACATGTGTATCTTAGTTCATAGTTTAGTATTATACTGCCTTGAAGAAGTAGTGTACGGTAGTGGCGAAACCCGGTCGGCAAAAGTATATACCAAATAAAAGTGATGTAAACAAAGTTATTGTTTTGTTTTTAAATAACAATATAGTATAATTCGTTCCCCACTTCCAGATATTTTCAAGCCGAGATGGATTATAATCCCAAATAACCTGTATTAACAACTAACAAGTTAGTATAATTTTCCAGGAGTAACCTCTGCATTCCACATTAATTTGGAAACGCCAATGAAACTATCGCATACTTAATGACCTTTAGTCGAACTTAAACAATATAATATATACGGAACTTTACAGTGTAACAACTATTAAAATAACCAACAATTTACTGGGAAATTATTATCGGCATAGGTAATAAAAAAGAAAACATTTTAAGGGTTTCATAATAAATTAGTACCTACATATATATATTATAAATAAATCGTCTATAAGTTGTTCACCATATTTTAATGCCTACAGAAGGCGATACAGATAATAACAATTAATCATATTAACATAGCAAATATGACAATTAAAAAAAAAAAACGATTAACCCGCAAATAATTTTCTAATGTGAATCTAAAATTATGAAAATTGTTTTTTTTTCATGGCATATAATTCATAATTTAAAAGAAAAATAATAAAATACTTCTCATGAGTACTAGATATTTAATAAACCTTTAATAAAAGAAAATGTATCATTCCAGTTTGGTTGGGTATTTTGGCCTCAAATCCAAAATTAAGTTATGTGTGAAACAGGCAGCGCAGCCGTTCCTCTTAAGCGCGATAATTAGAAATTACTCTACAAACGCGGCTCACATAATTTAGATTGTTAAATTTTGACTCATTCCGTGGCACATTTCCCTGCCTTTGTTTCAAAAGAAATCAAATTTAAGCGAGGTCAATGTTTTTTTTTTTAATTTTCACGGTGTACTTTCGTGGTGTAAGCAAGATGTGATACAATATGTGTAATCAGAATGACAGTCGCTTCCCTCTTCAAAGATTTTATTTAATTATTTACCAGGTGATGTGGTGTACCCGGCCTTGCTCGTTTTTTTATGGAACAAAGTTGTGAAGTTGCGAATTCTTGCTTATCGTTTAGGTGTCATAATTGATTTAACAACGTACTTTCGTTGTTAAATCAATTATGACACCTAAACGATAAGCAAGAATTCACAACTTCACAACTTTATTACTTTCTCTAAACAAAGAAACAATTTTAAAATTTTCTTTCATTACAGACATTTGTTTTTCATAATATATCTAAATAAAAAAAGTTCATAAGAAGATACCTACTTGTGTTTTCCACTTTGAAAATATTCTAGCCAAACAAACCTTCTTTTGAATATGTAATCTGTGGCTAACCAGAATGGGATATGTATGGGCTAAGCTCAATACACAGCGGGTTCAATGTTGTTCATACTAATTTTAAAAAGTTATAGCAACAGTTTTACATATTGGATTTCATTGAAACTACTCCCTAAACCTTCTCGGCACTGATAAAAACAAACTGCTATTTTCCGCCAAAACGGTCCAGTAATTTTTGAGAAAATCTAGGACAGATAGATAAATATTCATTATTATATATAGAGAATTTGTATTTAGAATATTTTTCTTTTCCCGTTAATTGGAGTCTTTATAACAAAGAGTAGATTTCGATACGACAGATTTTCATTACTAGTTCTTGTGAGCTACAACTCAGCTGTTGAAGGATTTGCTGGCTTTTGTGTTTTTTTTTCCAACTACAACTTTTGTCTTTTGAATACCCAGATTAACTCCTTCAGTAATTTTAAAAGACCAGAGATACGCAGATATTAAACGACCCTGTAATAAACAGAGAGATAGAGTAGTGTGTACCTATTAAAATTGAGCGTATTATTATAAACATCAATGTTTAAATAAAAGTTTACATTTATTTTTAATCATTTAAGATAATATTAACAACTCCCAAATCGAAGCACGAAACCGAAAAGAAACAGAAAAAAAAGATAACAGTAGGAGCTGGGATTCGAACCCAGGACCTCATGGTCTATCCAGGACCTCCGCTCTACCCCAATCCATCACATCATTGTTATCGGTATCATACTTCGACTTCTAAAAACTGTCAATATCATCCTCAATTAAATACCAAGCATTTTTTTTGCTGCTTCCTTTTTATAACTACAAGATTCTCCCCGAATTTATTTGTAATCGATATATTCTTACACATTTTTTTGGGAAAAACTAACAGCAAATCCATAATTTACATTTATATATATATAACAATAAAAATAATAAATTGCCAATTATAAATTTTCCGCTGCTGATGATAAATACTATGAGCAAAGTGTAACAATATACCGTTCTACATCAGTTAGCTTAAACTATGTCAGACGGTGGAGGGGAGGGTGGAGGGGAACAGAGGAGTGGGATAAAGGTAAAAAGGACTAGAGTAGATGGGAAGGTAGATCAAGTTATCTAGTAGTTATATATTCTTTTCAGAATATTGTAGACAATGAATCAATTAGAACTAAAAATGTTCATCACTATGGCAACACCAAGTTTTTTGACTTTTCAACCGTTATTCAGCAGAATTTCAAGCGAGGTAGCTAGTGACCAACTTATTAATGATTTATGAACAATGTATTTAGATTTAAATCTATTTTGAAACAATTATAAACATGTACATTCAGATTTTATGTTACACCTCACATTCGAGTTTTTACAGTTTATTATTTATGAACAATGGTAACAACTACAGGAAAAACGTCATAACTCAATGTTTTTTTAATTATTTAACATCAAATATAAGGCTATTTCAATACATAAATTTCAGAAATACGGAAACTCGCATTTCACGTAATTATCTTCCTTGCAAAGCGTTAAATAATTTAAAAAAATAATGTTTACACATAAAATTGACTTAGAATATGATGAAGAATGATCTCTTTCGGGAAGTACCACTAATTTCTGGATACCATTTGGTGAAAGTAAAAAAAAATTGCGCATGAACCATTGTGGTTTTTTAAAGTTACATCTTCCAATGAGCCATCTTGGTCTCATTTCTGTCTACTATAAAATGTCAGACTAGACTCAAATTCCTTGCTTATTATTAACAATGGCATTGAATCACAATTAAAAAAAAACGATACATTCGAAATAAACCGATTCAATCCAACGCAATCCTTACAGAGTTGATGGGGTAAAATTATTCCTGTTGCCAAGACAAAATAATTATTTTGCGTTAATTTGATCACGGGTGATAAAGAGCTAAGCATTATGAAGAGTTGACGCACAAGACAACCTTTGAAAAGAATTTTACGTTTATTGTGCAGTTATGTGCCTGCCTTTGTGTCTGAAACTTGAATTAATTACGGAAGAGTTTTTGAATTTAAAGCGTGTGGAATCAGTACAAACACGGCCTTGAGGTAAAATATATAAAAATGTAGAGACAGAATGGTAGATGCTCTCAGTATCGCCCTGGTGAAAGACCACCGATCAAAATCGAAACGTTGCTTGAAATGGTTTTAGATGTGTTTGATGACCAGAATTGAATTGCCGGAAACTTTCTAACCTTCCCTTTTCTCATCTTCTACCTTTCCCTATACTCTAAATGGGGATGCCATTGTCCCACCGGCTCCGGACAGTTTGAATCAGTTGGAACTCATTAGTGGTACTCACTTAAAATAATATATTTGTTTAAATGATTTTTTTTTTATTAAAAACCTTTGCAATCCTTTTCCACTTATTTATTTTCGACCGGACCGGTTTCACCCTATCACGGGCATAGTCAGACTGGCACAATTAAAATTAAATATATGGTATATATAGCATCGATGTCAGGAGTGAGTTTCCCTCCTTTCTAATATTGTTTTTATTTATGACATGAAATTTGTTTTATTATTGACGGTACTGTTTACTATTATGTTTTTAAAAACTTCTTTCGGGTTGGTTTATTACCCTCTGGAAGACGGATTACATTGTGTTTATTTACTGAATCTATGTTTTTTTTTTTAAATTATATTAGGTTATTCGTGTCAGCTTTTATTTGAACAGATGGTTATTTCTGATTTAGTTATTTTCCTGTGATTTCCGTCTTGTTTGCTATGATGGATTTTTTAGCAGTTTTTGTCCTACAGTTACATGAACTACGGGTAACCAGGTACATTTTTGTTGGGTCTTTAAAATATTTTATTATGTTATAATAGGTACACCTCAGGGTAATATCCTTCATAGAGTTCGCCTTGGATGTCTGCGACAAAATTCCCAGTTAAATTTTACCCTGGTATTTTATATGTGCTTCCTATTTACATTCATATGTTATATACTATTCATGCATATAAATAAGGTTACAGTATAATGGATATATTAGGGGAGAGTCAGCCTTTTTCACTAATTGATTATTCATTACGTACTTTTCTTCTACTTTGCTTATTAGTCAATTAATTTCTAATGATTCTAATTTATCTAATTTATCTAATTTTTAATTTTTTTTATTTAGGGTAAAAAAAATTAAAAATAAAGTAACGTTTTCGTAGAAAATTTTAATAAAATAATCAAAAAGTTTTATTAAATAAACTCAACTGCAGAATAAATCCATTTAATTTCTTGTTATCATTTGCCGGCCTTTGGAGGTTAATTATGTTTTCCAATGCCCTTTTTCCAATGCCCACCACTGTCTTTTTTTATAAAAATAATGAAGGCCTCTAAAAATTCATTTACTAATAAATATAATTAATTAACTAACCACAAACATTTAATTGGCTGAAACTGAATCAGACCTTAACATGCTCTAAGTGTAGCCTTTGTGAGAAACCTCCATTTAAAATGGTAACATTTCCTTGAAATTTCTTTACTTGTGCAGCTGATCCAATATTAAGAGTCAGCTGCTTCTCAACCTTATCCCCACCCTTCTCCTAATTAGCCAACAGTTCTCAGGTTGAGGTTGCCATAATCTCACTAGATCAGTGCGATATCAACATTTTTTAATGCATTTATTGAAACTTGGAAACATCGAGTGTTCCCTTCAAAATTTATTATTTCTTCTACCATACATCTAGAGCGTAACGTAAAACGGTAAGTGGCCAAATCAAGATCCCAGTCCGTTAAAGACTAGACTTAAGTCTCTTTCTTGTATTTTTTCGGCATTCACTATATAGCAATTTCTAGACGAAGCGAATTTATTAAACCAAAAATAGCAAAAGTACATGGTAAATTTAAAACTTTCAAACAAAATAGATTTAAGTCTTCTGCATAGACACAAACTCACATCTTCGTAAGTCGAAGATTTTTTACAAACATGCGAAACAAAATATACTTTAAATTTAAAATATTTAAAATTTTATTTAATTAATTTGAAAATAACTCGCCTGCATCCATTCAAAAATCCTCAATCTCAATCAGTCAAAAAATAAGAACTTTGACTTTTTGAACTTTTGTTGTATACTCATATATCGTATATATATATAGTATGAGTAGCGCACAAGAGTTCCAACTGCTCCAAACCATATAAAGTCAGTGAGACTATGGCATCCCCAATTGGGGTATATTGTGAGGCTGAAATTAATAGGGAGGGGAAGGAGATAGGGTTAAGGAAGGTGGGGAAATACCCGGCTGTTAAAATCTGGTCACTAAACACGGCTAAAGCCATTTCAAGTAACATTTCGATTTCGATTGGTGGTCTTTCACGATGGCGATACTGAAAGTATCTACCACTCTGGAACGTGACGCAAATATATTATATGTTGTTTTAATCATATAATTTTTATCTTCATTATTTAGGTATACCAAAACAAATCATTTGTTCTGGCACATCCTCTCTGCTTTACTCAACTTCAGACTCCATTATTCCATTTCTAATATATGTATAAGTATTATATTGTACATGAACTGACTCAAATTGGATGTACTTGATCGTTCCATCTCGACTCCTTTTACCGTCCAATTAAATTCTAGTATTTTCTTCGTACATAAAACTGTACTAATTTACCTAAGCGTATCTAACTTTCTTTTTCTAATTAATAAAGCTTAAATCTGCGTAGCATTCCTTTCGTATTTCTATAGTTATATCGTATAAAAGTTTTACCAAACACACCAGGAAAGAATATATTTTGTTGAAATATACTAAAATAAAAGCGATAACTAACAGTGCATATTACATGCAGTGGCGGTTTTCTCTAACGTGCAGCAGTGAACTCCCATAAAAATAAAAATAAATAAAACATGTTTCATAATTTCACCATACTTTAAATAGCACGCCATTTTAATTTGGTGTTAAAAAGTACAATGGTCCATATAGGCAATACTGCCCGAGAGCGAGTCCCAAATGAATTCCATATACACGTTATGAATTCTGTGTCTATGGGGCTTTCTTTCCTAAGAAATAGTTCATACATTGTCATTCACGTGGCGCTACGGCGGGAAACCGTGCCGAGCGTGCGGTCTTCGAAATCTCCAAAGCGAACATGTGCGCAGCTATATGAAGATTTGTTAACAACAAATATATACGGAATAGAATTTTACTAAAAAAAAACGAACGGTAAAGTCTCTTACGTAAATTGTAATTTTCGTATTTGAAATCGTTTTTTATGATCCACGACATTATATAATTCATCAGCCACGGACGTTTTAATGAATCGCCGAATTATTTCTTATTACTAGGTCGCTAATTTCCGGTGCAGTGATATGATGAAATTCCTTTAGATCTTTGAAAAATAATTCGTCGCGGGAAAGCAATACTCCTGTAACCACCACTACCCACAAAAATGCTCTATATACACCATTCCACAGGTTTTTTTCCGCTTCGATCTATTTGGGTCCCGTGACTCTACAATAAAAAGAGCCGTACAACGTTGAAAAAATCTTCGTTTTGTCAATATTACGTTTTTTAATTGATATATAAGCGTCAAAATCCTGCCGTTTTTTTTTACAAGGAATTATATATAATATGGAAACATTACATTTTTTACACGAATTATATATAATATGGAAAAGGATAACTTGGTTTTTTTTATTTAATTTTATAGAAGTCTCAATTAGATAGGTCACGAGCCGCCACTGTGAAGGCACATTTCGTGAGTTCCTGGTGGGTGAAAATTGTGAAAAGTTTACCTATAATTCTGAGTTAGGGCAGTGTGAGTGACATTAAAAGCTTTTTAAAGGTAATATTATGTGGATATTTATGTTATATTTTCATTATATATAATGCAATCGGGAAAAGATTCAAAGTTTGTAATACATATTCGTTGGAAAACAATGGATATTTCAGCTACGCTTTAATTCATCATTTCGTAGGTAAAGTGGCAAAAAACGTTGAGTAGAAATTTGGCGTTTTGACTTAATAATGCAGTATTATGACGCTCTTTACGCTCTATCAACTAGCAGAATACATAAAGTCGTGGTAAATTAAAAACAAAATACCCGTAATTGTATAAATGCAAATTTACCGTTAATTCAGTTAATGGGTGTTTTAATCGGACAAAAAGGCACAGATCAAAAATGTTTTTTTATTTTTTTATTATCAAAGCGAATATTTTATACTGAAAAAAAAAAACGATAAATCGATTATGTATTATAGTATTAATAATAATTTTATTTAAATTTAACTATAACTAAAAGACACTCGTATATTATAATAATGTAAGTGTACAGTGGTTTATAAAGTAAAATAGAAAATAATATAATAACAGTTATAGTTGAAGTTTCACATAACCCGCCTCACTAGGCTAGACTGTGTTGAGGCAGTAATTTTGCAAATTATTTAATAATTTTAAAATACCTATGAATACACACTTATATTAAGATATACTTCGTAAATCGTTGAATCAATAATTTCGAATTTGTGTGAGTGTACCGGTAAATGCCTTATCATTACTTTTAATCCAATTTTTTTACATTGTCTTCAGATTAATTTAATCAAATTTTTTTATGCTAACCGGAAGAATGTTGAAAATTCTTATCGCAAAGTACCTAAAATTCCGTTGCCCAAAATTAGTATGAATTACAGGAATTTGGAGTAAATCTTTGTTGGCATGTCTAGTAATACGAGTGTTTAGTCTTTTTTCATAGAATTTATTTTTGTTTGAATAAAGATGAGTGAAGATTGTTTTAGCGTAAATCTGCCGAACGTCAAATACTCTCATTATATTAAAGATTAAGTTAGAGTCTGTAATTAGAGGTAGCTTAAGGATTATTTTTATAATCGTTTTCTGAGCCTTTATGATTGAGTCTAGTGCAGATGAAGTACCACCTCCCTATGCTATGATACCATACTCAATAATAGATTGACAGACTGCAAAATAAATAATTTTCAAGTGCTGTAAGTCGAGAAAGTTTCGTATGGTTCTGAAAAAGTGCCTGGTTTTTCTTATTTTATTTGCGATGATTTGGGTATGAAGATGCCATTTGAGGTATGGACCAATGGTGAGGTCGAGGTACCTCATCTGATTAGTGTGCTCAAAGTAGGGGCACTGACAATATTCATTGGGATTCATACATGTGTATATTTTTATAGGAAAATCGTCATGCGGTTGACCTGTAATATTTATGTTTGATGTGACATATTTAGTTTTAACATATTGTAACTTTAATGAATTTGATAAATAAGTTTGAAGATCTATCAGGACAGCGATTTTAGAGTTAACGGTTTTTGCCGGTATGCCCACGATTTGTTCTATTGAATCGACTGCATAAAATTTTCAATTCAAAACGTCTTATAAACATTGAGTGTAAAACATATTTTGGCAAACAGTTTTTTGTGTACATTTATTTTTTACTCCTTATTGAAACGATATAAGTAGGTACCTATAAATATGTATTATTTTTAAGCATATTTTGTAGAAATTCTCTTTAATTTGTAAAAAATAATTATGCAAAGGAGAACAACAAAGTCGTTTTAATTAACAGCGAACGTAGTGTTTTATAAAGATATTGGCTTGAAAAATAATACAAAAGATAGAGTTTTTTAATGTGTAAATTGCTCCCAACCATCTGGAACCAGTGAGACAATGACATCCCCAACTGGGGTATGTTGTGAGGCTGAAGGTAGTGGGAAGGGGAGGGAGATGTAAAAGAGGAAGGTGGGGAAGTATCTGGATATTCAGATTTGGTCACCACAAACGGCTATTTCAAACAAACGTTTCTATTCTGAATGGTGGTATTTTGGCAGAGCGATATTGAGAACCTCTTTCACTTAAATATGTATTATTTTAAATAAATAAATTGGGAAATAGCAGAAACGAATTAAATATTTTTTTCTTGCGCACCCCGGGATTCGAAACCGCCACCTCCTGATTCGTAGTCGAGTGCCTTACCCCTCAACCACGGACGCCGTATTTGATTTAATTCTCTCTTAAAATTCTGCGTTTATCTCACTCTGTCATATAATTATTTCTACCTACATATGTGCCTGTTGATCGGTATATAAGCCCGACAAAGCTTGGGCTAAGCGACACCGGGTGGGCAGTTTATGTATTGATTCAATAAAGTGGTGCGTTACAAAGTATATTACTACTTTTCCCGATGCATAGGAAATTTACCACGAACGGTTCAAAATACACAAAATACCTTATAGTTACTATTCAGCTTGACCAGAGATTTCAACGTAAATTTGTTCTTATTAAACAACTAGCTGATGTGTACCCTACCTTATTCGGGATTTTTTTTTTTAGGAATAAAGTTATGAAGTTGTGAATTTTTGCTTGTCGTTTAGGTGCCATAATTGATTTGACTATTTCTATCTCTAAAGAAACAAACATAGATAAATTCATTTGAAAATTTAATTTCATGTCTAAATAATGAAGTTTTTAAGTAGGTACCTACTTGTGTTTTCCATTTTGAAAACATTCTACCCAAACAAACCTTCTTCTTTTGAATATGTAATCTGTGGCTAATCAGAGTGGTATATCTATGGGCTAACCTCAATACGACATGGCGGGTTCAACTTTTTTCATACTATTTTTAAAACGTTATAGCAACAATTTTACATATTGGATGTCGTTCAAACTACTCTGTAAACCTTCCTGGCAGTAATAAGAACAAACTGTGCTATTTTTAGTGAAACAGGTCTAGTAATTTTCGAGAAAATCGAAAACACACAGACACACATTCATTTTTATATATGGAGATTGAAAAATAGGAAACAACTAATACAGCATCTAGTATTATACTTTTATATTTCACAATTCATTTTCATAAAGAATTGTTAGCGATCTGAAAGTCCTTAGGTTGACCAGAAAATTCCACACAGAATAAGGTGTATTTTTTTTACCGTATAGCTCTCCATTGAGTGTTTGCAAGTTTTATTGATTCTCTATGCTTTCTATTTATGGTATATAAATAGATAAATAATTTAATATTCATTCAATTTAACGGTCAGCACCCAAAAATACACAACTATGAATGATTTATATTTAAATTCTATTCGGGTAATTAGGAAAATGTATGAGGTTTTAAAGGACAATAATCGACAATACTGGAATTTTAGATAAAACGTTCATAATTGCTTAACTACAATTATTTTTTTTGGGATGTACGAGTATTTCAACGAATTAAAAGATTTCAGTTATTTTTGTCTTTTGAAACCTTACACATTATCCTACTACCGATATAAAATTTACAGATAAATCATTTATGATATTGCTATTTTTAAGTGCTGGCACTTAAGAGGTAATACTGAATAGCCTAAAGAATTTTCGATTCTAAGAAACACAAAAAATATAATTGCAAATCCAACTAAGCAAATAATCTCAGGTCTGCCCTCTGAATGTTTTGATTGCCTCCTCATTTAATTTATTGATGTATTTATTTATTGAAAGCGAGCTGTGGGTAGATCTTTTAACCTTTGGTAATAAAAAGATACATTTAATTTGATTGAATAAATTAATCTAAATATAATTCCTAATTTTTTTAAATAACCTTAGGTCATAGTTCATCCATTCAATATGGTAATAAACAAAGCAAAGGAACACGCACTAGTTAGGAAAAAAATGGCTGTCACTGAATTGTCTGAAATTGTCGTTTATTAATCAATATTCCCAATGAAAGGTAAAAAGCCATTGTTGTAGGGCCCATCAAACTTATTAAAACCAAGACAATACCCGACTGCCAACGCTAATGTAGGAAGGTAATTGATATTATGAATTCCTGGTATTTCTTTTATTTATTCCACTATGGGAATACAACTCGTAACACCCGATTGAAACAAAAATGCTTAGAGCATTTATTTCATTACTGTTTAAAATAATGCGCTAATCCCTAGATTAATAACGCAGTCAAAAAGGCATAAGTTGTGTTGAAAAGGGTGCAAGTCGGAATCAAGTGTCAAACTCCACCCGTCCGAGCGTTTTACACATCAAATTATCAAACATTTTTAACTTATATTTTGGAGACCGCCAGCGTGTACAAACAATTATCAGTCAGTCCCGTAGGCTGTAGGTGTAGATTTGTGTTGCTATCAGGATGGAGTGAGTAATACAATGTTTTTAACGTACATACAAATTATGCATACGTTGTTATAATTTATTAATATGTCCATTTAGTTTTCAAACATATAGAATTAAAATCAATACAAAATTGAGCATATTCAGAACTATCATACGTAGAACAATTGAAGAAATTAACATTACAAATCACAGGCGCTTTTTTTGTGGTCAAATAAAGCATTTACATAAGTGTCGCCAAATTTTTAAGTCAGCTAAATCCACTGTTTGGTTATTTAGCTTTTTATGTCGATTGCTATATGACTACTGCTTTGTAACGTTTCTGCTCTTTCCAAAGCATCTAAATTTCTTTACATAACAAGAAAATCAGTCAAAGTTTGTAATTTTTTTTCAAATTGAGCCAAATCCATGTATAAATATTTTCAAACACTATCAAATAAAAGCTGACACGAATAACATTATATAATTTATTTTAAAAGCCCGTACATTCAGTAAATGAACACAATGTAATCCGTCTTACAGAGCGTAACAAATTAACCCGAAAGTAGTTTTAAAACATAATAGTAAACAGTACCGTCAGCAATAAAAAAAAATCAAGTCATAAATACAAACAATATTAGAAAGTTGGAGAACTCACTTCTGATAGCGATGCTGCTATATATATACCATAGATTTAGTTTTGATTGTGCTAGTCTGACGATGCCCGTGATAGGGTGAATCAGGTCCGATCGAAAATAAATAAGTGGAAAAAGTTACAAAGGTTTTTTAATCAAAATATTTATTTTAATCATAGATGTACTTACATCCTTGGAAACAAAGATATGACTAAAGTGAGACATTGGCATGATCTGATAATTAATTTAAACTTAAACAAAATTAAGGTCAGGTTCCTAAGTACAAAGTATAGATAAATATGAAAAACTAAAAGGGAAAATTCTGAATAATATAATAATAACAATATGTAAACGTTAAGTATTTAAGCATATAAAAGAGATAGATCTAACAAAAATAGGGAAAATTAAGGATAATTACTTCAAGTGAAGTCAAAAATGACGAATCAATAACATTAGGGATTATAGAGAAACAAAGATTATGAATTTAGAGTTTTATAGACATTCGACCTTCGAAAATGTAAAAAATATATATTATCTTTATTTTATACCTACACCTTATATATTTTCTCCGTTAAAGTAAAACATTAAAAACAACAAACAAATTAATTCTTCTATTATAGAGTCAGCGCACAATGCATATTCGGTATGTTAATAAAATTATAACGTGAAGTTTCTCCGTTTAAGAGTTTTATAATTTTGATGAATTTATTTTGAATTAATTATTTAAAAAAATGTTCTAAAAAAAGTCGCTTTCTAATTATTTGCAGATTGTACAGTACAATATTGATGTACGAGTATACTGACTCTTATAAATTGAAATTGTATAAACCTCCTTTGAGATATTTCAGAACTCTTCTCAAATATAAGAACAAAAAAAATAGTGGTCTTTTCAGAAAAGCTTTCAACGAAAGTCAATCAACAATAAACCAACGTGATAAGTTTTTAAAATAAGTATGTCTAATTTTAACGCAGGTTCGAAGTTTTTCACAACAGAAAGCAGTGAAATAATTTATGCACGCATCTATTAAGCGTTTTTGTTCATCTTTGAACTTAGTCAAAAGTTTAATTTAATTTATATTTTTGTAAGTGTGAATTTCTGTATTTAAAAAAAAAATTATTGAACATTTGAAAAATTTGTGAAAATTTAATATTGCGGTTAGTTGCATTGTGCCAGAGCTTAGTTATGTTAAAATACTTTATATAAGTTTAATTTAAGTCTGTTTTAAATACCTGATAGGATAAGCGGACTCGTCGAGACCAAGATCGGCACCAGCAGCACCAGAAGCGCGTTCGTCCACATCATCCTGGCTGGTCCCGAGATCTTCACTTTAAATTAATTCAACACCCGCGTTAGTATACCTTCATCCTTCCTGGTCAGAAGATAGGCCACTACTGAGGAACGCAGCCACGGAGGGCGACCTATATACGTGCCGGCCCGCCCCCGCCCGCGCCCAACCAACCGGTACCTCTCACCCCTCGGGGCGGCCACCCGCCCACGGATGTGTGCTCCTAGAACTCGATGTAATTCCGTTTATTCTCCGGAGGGGCGCAGGATACACTTTTTCAAAAATGCAATTGCGGCCAGAATATTAAAGCAATAAAACATACCTTACTATTTGAACACGGAAAATTGCGTTTGAACGGGGTAATTATTTGAACATATTTGACGTAAGCACAGGCGGAGAGCGTTTTTTTAAATTTTTTAATTAAACTAAGTGCAAAATTCCCACGATATTTTTTTAATAATATCGACAACTATGCGTAGTGCACTATGTTAGTAGATTTTTATTCCATTTTACGAAACAAAGTTGTCCCCAATTGGCCGCAGTCTGTTTTGGGACAATATACATATTTTTATAATAAATATCTGAAGTATCCGACGTTGTCCGGAGTTGGAGTAAAATTTTACTATCCCAAACCTCACCCCATACTCTTACTACTACTACTACTCCTACTCCCTGCCCCTCCCCAGAATTTTTCCTCTTATTTTTAACGTTAAGTGCACACTTAAGTACCAACATTTGGCTTTAAGGGTAGGAAAGGGGGATGGGGGAGTTTTTCGAAATCTCATTAAACAGTTACCTTCCTTTTGTTTTGTAAGTAAAGTGTGCAAAATTTCATCAAGCTAGGAATAATACTGTAGATTTGAATGCAAAACAAACACACACCGCCCGCTCGCGACACTCTTCTTTACATAATAGAAGAAGAAGAAGATAGAAGATACAAGACGAAGATTAATCAATTTACAGAGTGTAATTGTTAAAAATTCTTAAGTATGGTCTTAAAAATAATTATAAAATTTGTTTTCAGAATTTTTTGGTTTGTGTATTTTTTTGTGTTTTTTATTCTATTAAAGCGGATGCTTAAAAGAGGAATGAGGATCCCGATGATGAGTATATATTGAATCTATAAATAATAAGATTTAGGGGTTTAAGAACTTTAAAAAAAAATTTGCTACAAATTGCTTGTACTAGGAATTTATCGTCTTTAATTGTTCCGAATTTTTCCGGTAGGCTGTTGAAGTATTTTTTCCGTAGACTATATTGATGCTGTGCCAATGAGGCGTTACGTTTCTGTGATGGAAATATAAGTTTTTGACGAGGACGACTTTCAGTTAAGATTCAATGATTTTGTTTTTCTTTTATTATTTGAATTATTGTGTTTTTTTGGATTTGATCATTAAATTATAATACTTGAAATTCTTTGAAAACGGTTCGAAAAATCCTTGATTTAAATAAATGTTATTTTTAAAATTAGACATTTATTAGATTATTTATAAAAATAAATTATGTGATACTACACAAGAGTCCCAGCTGCTCTTAATCTTCTGGAGCCAGTGAGACTATGGCATCCCCAATTGGGGTATGTTGTGAGACTGAAGGTATTGAGGAGTGGAAGGAGATGGGGAAGAAGGAAGGGGGGAATAAAAATAAAAATAAATTACTTAATTCAAATTAAATAAATTATTATTTAGGTTATGTTAGATTAGGTTAGTTTTTTTCATACTTTTAATGAATTTATATCACTTTTAAAAAGTGTGCAGATTCATACGTGGGTTAATTTATCCGGTCACCGGGTAATACTGCCCGAGGGGAGTCCGAAATGAATTCCGTATGTGCGTTATGAATTCAGTGTTAATGGGACTTTTTGTTCTAAAAAATAGTTCATACATTGACAGTCTCGTGCAATCCTTCAGAATCTACAAGGCGACCATGTACGCAGAGCTGTACGAAAATTTGTTAAACATTTTTTTACGGAATGGTATTTTGCAAGAATCAACAGTTATTTTTATGTGATTATCGTGTTTTAAGTCGTTATTAAAATAAGTGTATTACTGAAAATGAATATTTTTTAAAAAAAACCGAGCAGTAAAAATATCTTACGAGAATTGTTTGCGATTTTCATATTTGAAACTAGTTTTCGTAACCTACGACATTATATTATTCGGACGTTTTAATGAATCGCTGAATTATTTCTTGTTGCTTATTAAAAAAATATGAAAAAGAGCAACATAGTATTTTGTATATAGGAGGAATTTTTTCCTCAACTTTTAATCTCCGATTGAACTTGTAATAAAATAGGCCACGAGCCGCCGCTGATTATGAATCATTAACAAACACAAGTTTTTAATTGTGTACCACTTGTAAATTAACGAACATCCACTTAGTAAATAGTTTGAAAATAGCTAAAAAGTTAATTTTTACTTAAAATCGTTGAAATCCGCTTTTTCGTATTTACTTTTGACCGATCAATGGAAAAATACATAATGGCATGAAACTATGCGAGCAATATGAAAAATCTTGTTTCCAGCTTTTGTAGTAAGCCAGAAACAATATTGACATGAATTTTTCGAAAGGTTTTTCTTGAACAAAACGTTGTTTATTCAAAATTCGAAAAGTATTATGGGTTCGCACTTTCAGTACGATAAAGTAGTTACATATTTCAATCTCTTTGTGATAGACTTTATTGAAAACAAACTTCGGTGGAAAAGTTTTATGGAAATTTTCAATGCTTTCTTTTTGTACCAACAGCTTCTACCTGTAAAAGTTGACTGATATTGAAAACATAAAAGGTTTTTAATTGTAAACTTCGAATTGAGTTAATTTCAGTGACCTAGAAATTAACTCTCGCAATCTCCATGTGAACAAACATACTGCTAATAGGAGTCAGTGAGACTGGCATGAGACTGGCATGGCTGTGTGTAGTCTAATCAAACCGAGATAATAATTTTTTTTTTTTATATGAATACCCCACAAGAGTCCCAACTGCTCCCAACCGTCTGGAGCCAGTGAGACTATGGCATTCCCAATTGTGGAATGTTGTGAGGCTGAAGGTATTGGGGAGGGGAAGGAGAAGGGGAAGAGGGAGGTGGGGAAATACCTGGCTATTCAGATCTGGTCACCAAACACGGCTAATAGCCATTTCAAACAACGTTTCAATTCTGAATGGTGGTCTTACGCCAGGGCGATACTGAGAGTATCTTCAACTCTGGAACGTGCACAAATATACTATACGAGTATATTATTTTTAATTAATTAATTGTGAAACAACACAAATTAATTAAATAAAATTTACTTGCGCACGCCGGGATTTGAACCCGCGACCTTCGGATTCGTAGTCGAGAGCCTCACCCCTCGACCATGGAGGCCGTCAAATGACAATATGTGCGTAACTGACACCCTATTGCGTATATGGTAGTATTAGGGAATACCCAGAACACACAATCAATTGATTAAACTATAGGAAAATGAATAATTCAATAGTGTATTCTTAAATTTTAATAATTTTCTACAAATACTTATTAAGTCATTTTTTCTCAAAAAAACGTTCTCTCATGTTAGCATTTAACGTAGCGGTAGTGGTGGAAACTAAACTGACCATTTATGAAATGGGTAAAACCTTACTGGATGAACGAATCTACAAAACAAAACGAAAAATCGATCTTAGCATGTCGATTTATTTTTTGCTACCAAGGTATTAAACAAATTGGATCCGAGTCATTGCTTCGACATAATTTAAAAGACAATAAGAAATTGACTTTTTTTTTCATTTCAGTTAAAAAATTTTAACTTCGGACTCGATTTACTCGAAAACGAAAGATAATTTTTTTTTTTTTTTTTTATATATTTATTTCTTGCTAAAGCAATCCCGATGAGTTTCAAAACTCATTTTAGGACGGGAGGAATTTACAATACATAAGTAGGAGATAGTACATACAATTTTACATTGACAGCAAAATATCAAAAATACAAGTTTCACATACAAACAGAAATAATTTTATCAGGCCCAGTTAAATAGAACAACACACAAGAGAAAACATATAAGGGAACAACAAAATATACAAATATGGATTTACTGATTTTCATTTTTAAATATCCTTAAAAAGTATTCCTTTATACCATCATTTTGGGATTTTTTATTTTTCTGGATGGTTTTGTACATATCTGGAAGCGAATTATAAAGTGTGTAGGCAATGTAGTTTAAAGATTTTATTCCATATTTTGTAGTGTGTGTTTGAGGAATGCGGATTTTATTGTTATTTCGAGTATTGTGGTTGTGGATGTCTTGATTGTAAAGTGGCTTGACGTTAGTGTGAGTTGATTGTTGAGTAATTTGTAGGATGGTGCTGGTGATTTCATACTTAGGAAGGATCGTGATTGGAAGGATACCGGAAACTGAGTAGATGTCCCTGACATGAGTGTCCCATGGAAGTCCAAAAACATTTCTGAGGGCTCGGTTTTGAACCACCTGCAGATCAGCAATCAATTTCTTCGAGGCAAAGCCCCAGATACAGCAGAGATAGGAAATGTGTGAATGTACCATGGCGTAATATACTGCAGTTAGTAACGGAATGGGTAGTAATCCTTGAAGTCTATATAGCACACCAGTTATGGGGGTAATTTTCTCCTTTACATGATTTATGTGGAGATCCCACGAGAGTTGAGAATCTACTATAAGGCCCAAATATTTTGTTGTCGTTTTCTTTTCGAGGCAGTTGTCACCAATTTTGATATCGAGGCTGGAATTTTTCTTGTTGCCGAATAGTAAATAATGCGTTTTTTTTACGTTAAGGGTCAGTTTATTTATTCTCAACCAGGTTGTGAGATGGGAAACATCGGCATTCATTTCCATTTCAAGTTCCGCTAGGTTTTTTTTGTTATAAAAAATTACAGTATCGTCCGCATAAAGTTGAAGAGTTCCTTTAATGCCCCACTTTGTTATGTCATTAACATATATTAGAAATAGCAACGGTCCAAGAATTGATCCCTGTGGCACTCCACATGTTATTTCACCCAATTCACTCATTTCTCCACCCAGTTCTACTGCCGAAAAGCGATTTGATAGGTAAGATCTGAAAAGTTCCAGAGGAGTACCAACAATACCCAAATGTTTCAGTTTTTCGATCAATACGTTATGGTCCACCGTGTCAAACGCCTTCTTTAGATCAATAAATATTGCCGCTGTAAAATCTCCATGGTCAATATGTTTCTGCAGATTTGATATGAAATCGAAAGCTGCACATTTAGTGTTAGATCGTCGTCTGAAACCGTATTGTTTTGAGGTGAGAATTTTGTTTTGTTCGAGATATTTCAATAGTCTTTCTTTGATGACACATTCAAAAATTTTGGAGATAGCTGGAAGTATAGAGATTGGGCGATAATTTTGGACATTTTTTTTACATTCGTCTTTATGTATAGGAATAATTTTTGCAACTTTTAGTTTGTCTGGAAAGATACCTTTTGACAGAGAGAGATTTATTAAGAATACGAGGTCATCCACCAGTTCCTCCTTGCAGTTTTTGAGAAGGAGAGAGGTTATACCATCGGAACCAGCTGCCGCTTTAGATTTGAGGTTGGATATGATCCATAAGATTTCTGTTTTATTTGTCCTGATCATGTTAAAAGATTGTTTTGCTTGAGGTGCCGTGTAGATGGTATTTAAATCAGTTTTTGAAGTTTTTATGACTGATGCGAGACTCTCCCCAACTGAGAGAAAATATGTGTTGAAAGCGGTTGCAATCTCCTTTGGTTCTTTTACTTCTTCGTCATTTATGACTAGCAATTTACAAGCTATTGTTGGGTTTCGGGAGCTATTTGATATAATGGAGTTAATTGTTTTCCATGTTCGTTGTGGCTTATTCATGTTTTCATTAAGCAAATTCGTATAATACTTAGTTTTAATATATCTTCTATAGTTGGTGACAGTATTACGAGCTTTATTTTTTTCTGTTGTCAAAGGAATACTTCCTTGATTTCGTTTCCAAAGTTTAAATATGCTATTTCGTTTTTTAATCAGCCTATCAAGTTCTGCATCAAACCATGGAGTATTGTTAGGTCTTTTGTCTCCTATATTAGTTTTTAGTTTTGTTTTACACGAATTCATAACATTTTGGAGATAGTCAGCGAAGTTATTATAATTTTTGTTTACATCGTCAGACGAATGGGTAAATTTACAAGTTTTAAGTGTGTTATTTAATTTTTGATAATTTATTTTGTAAGCATTTGATAGGTTTCTTGCGGATCTGTTATTGGGGAGGTTTTTTAGGGAATTTTCATAATCCAATATAAGTATATTATGGTCACTAAGGGGATCATCAATATTTGAGATTTTTCCGGAACTATTTGTCCTATTTGTAATAATGTGGTCTATTAGCGAGCTGGTGTTGTTAGTTACTCTTGTGGGAAATATTGTGTTACATACATAAAAGTTATACGATTTCAAGGTGTGAATATATTTCCGTGCAATATCAGTGTCTTTTGAAATATCGATATTGAAATCTCCAATAAGTAATGTGTCTTGTTTGTTTTTATTTAATATTATTTCTAAAGAGTCAAAGAAGTCTGTTATATTTGAGTTCGGCTTACGGTAAAAAACATACAGATTTAGAGGTTTAATATTTTTTGCCGTAATCCTAATTCCTAGAAAGGTATTTTCACTGCCGCATTCTTCGATTTTTTTATTGTCGAGTGTATTATGCATGTAAATGGCGACTCCTCCTCCTCTGTCCATCTCACGGGAAGCAAAATTTCCAGAGTAGTCGGCAATATTGAAAAAAGTTTCCTCTCCTTTACGTAGCCAGGTTTCCGTGATTACGAGAATATGAACTGTTTCTGAAATGTTTTTTAGAGTTTCTTCAATTTCGTCAATTTTGTTTCTAATGCTTCTAGCATTCATGTACATAATACGCATACAGGAGCTTTTAGTGATGTATTCTTGTATATTGAAACATTTTTTTTCCTTGAAGTTGCCTTTAGCAGTGTCCCACGTAGTCTATCCTTTCTCTGAAGCGCTCATCCATCAGCTTCCAGAGTGGGCAATCTGGATTTGTTGCCCGGTGGGTTCTTGAAACTCCGGTGCAATTTGAGCACGTTGGTTCTTTCGCCTTGTTGGGACATGTGTCATATTTATGACTTTCTCCACAGTGAAAGCAAGTTATCTTCTCTGTACAAAAACGTTGGGTGTGACCAAAACCCAGGCATTGGTAGCATTGCATCACCGGTGATTGATCTTCTACTACAAGACGTTGATATCCTACGTTTACTCGTCCAGCATTTATCAAAGATTTCCAATTTTTTGGTGACGCTTCAAGGACAACGTTGCACAGTAGTTTGTTCCTATGATTTTTTTTATATTTAATTCTGAGTATTAAATCAAAATATCAAAATATTTATACCACATAATAGACTCATGGTGTATATTCACAAGTTTCCCGCTTGTACCGTGAGTTTCCGGACACCATGAATATATATGAATATATTTAATAATTTACTAACAAAATATATTATTTATTAATGATAAATTCATCGAATTAAGTATTCTATTATATATACTCGAAAAAGGCATTTACTTTGCGGTTTGTCTTAATTATAATATGAACACATAAATATTTTATTTTTCAATTTAACATACTGATCGACCTGTTTCGAAAGTACCCCTCCGTCGTAGGAAGGGTAGGGACTTCCAAAACCAGTCGATCCAATATATGAAATGAATTGGTTTAATACAAATTTATGTATTAATTGATAAACTAAAGTTTTTAAGACAAGATTTTTGTGCATAGCGCAAAGGGTAACAATTATTTTTATAAACAATAAATATTAGCCTGAAAACACTCATCCAAATTGAAAAAACCTTCCGAGCAAAGATAAATGTCGCCGGCAGGACTCGAACCCACACCCTTCTAATATCCGGTCAGCATCTGACAATATATAAGTCGCTTTCGAAACATGTAGATATCAATGTATATTTATAAATTGGTGAATACTAAGTATATTTTTAAATTAATATATTAATAATGACGCCATAAAGTTAATTCCAATCGTTTGAGAAAATTACAAAGATATAGAAGAAAAACGAAAATGAAATGGTAAATTAGTAAATATCAGAATATTTGCAGGGTTTATTCAATTGGAAATAGATTTTTTTTTATTGAGTTTGTCTTTAAAATATTTCTTGACAGAGTAAAAAAATTGAATTTTATCATTAATGCTTCCGATAACTGCAGAGAAAAAAAGAGTAAGAGTATAACAACATTCATATAGCGTTATGTTGTTTATTTTTTATGCTATGCTAACGGTTGTTTGTTCATAAGTTTCTTTTTCGTTTCAGTTCGGTTTTTCAGTCACCATTCCGGAAAAGCTGGAAATATTAAATTATATCTGGCGAGAAAAGCTTTGGCGAAGGTGAAAAGTACCTTTTCGTGTATCGAGTAAAATTATATGACCCTTTCCGCACTTCTCCTCCAAAACCGTAAATGTTTTTATTTCATTTTACAGGGATGAAAATAGTATCATCTGCACTATTTGTACCTGCTTAGTAAAAAAGTAAATTTTATTTATTTTTCGCGGTTGTGGTGTCTCTATGATCGATAACAAACTTATATTGAGCCTCTCCAAATATGTTCACATATAACATATTTACTTCTTTTTCGAGACAGATTTATTACAGTTGCAATTTTGTGCAAAAAATACAAAAAAAAATAAATAATAAAGGACGTATTCGAAAACTGAGCCTTTTTAAAACCTGTGTTTCACTTTTATCCTCTTTATTATTTCCCATAGTTTTACAAAAAAAAGAATACTGATCTTAACAAATATTAAATGAAGATATAAAACAGAATAAATACAGAAAAAAAAGATAACGGTCGCATAAGGGACTCGAACCCATGATATCTCACTCTATCCAACTGAGCTGATGCCACCTTATTGCTTACCGTAATTTTTATCGATATCATACTTCAATCTGAGAACTGTTAATATCATCTTCAATAAATTTCAATATATTTTAGAGAAGCTATCTACATTGCAAAAAAATTCGGGTAGAATCTTGCAGTCATACACAGAAGTACAGTGCCCTTGAGGTGATTTTTCACAAAAAACGGCACTATACAAATCATCTAATTACTATTGTTACTACAACTATTTTTACTACACATATTGTTACTACAAATGTTGTTACTACACATATTGTTACTACACATATTGTTACTACACATATTGTTACTACACATATTGTTACTACACATATTGTTACTACACATATTGTTACTTTGTGTAAATATCAACTTCGTTTTTAGTAATTAATCAATAAATACACCGGGGCGCAGCAAGGGCAAACACAAAAATTATTTGTCATCAAAACCACGTTATAATATGTTTTAATAATTTATCGCTATTCAGATATTAAAAATAAATAATTCTCTTACCCTATGAGAGAACTCCTCAAACGAGAAAAATTATTAATTTTCATGAGGAACTAACATTTATTGACACTTTATTAGATTTCAGGACATCTATCTATGAATAGCAATGGAAAATTATTTATACTTTGGACTCATTTTTATTTTTGATTTTTATATATATTTTTTTCATTATGTATCATAGACTGCTTACATTTACTATAGATATGAACAAAACAATAATGTGTATGAAATTATGCGGTATGACAAGAATTAAAATACATTTTTTGGATGTTTCTTGAAACTTTCAAGGTTTGTGTTGTCACCCTTGTGCTGTGCTGAACTAACACGTCTGTTCTGCCATGTGGTATGCGTATAAGGTCATGGTGCTGCCCCTGACAGTAGTTGTTTGGTGCAAACAGCTTATGGCATTCCAGGAGGTATGGACTGTCTATCAAATTAATATAATTAGTATAATTTTATACGCCGTTACTGCAAGGGGCCCCACTCCCGGACTACAGACTTTGCTAGCGCGTCTCAGGGAGCATATCTTTATGGTGCATAAATTTCGGATACTCGCAGTGCATTTTCATAAAGCAGGAATCAAAGACGCGTCCGGAACGTCGGTGTCCGCGGATCCCCATGCAGCGCACGATTCTGGGCCTTGTTCATCAGGACAATTGGAGTTGGGGTCACGACCCTCAGCAACGAGGCAACGACTCAATAGGAATAGATAATACCTTCCCCATAATTTCCACCTGGCAATTTATCGCTAAAGGATGACGGATTCCGGATGATTGATGAAGAAAAACGTAGCTATCCTGACCTAACCTAACCTAACATAACCCAAGATAACCTAATCTCACGTAGAACAAAACCTAACCCAACCTAACCTCACCTAACCTAACCTAACCCAGACTGTTTTCGGTTTAATGAGCTATTTATTAACTTACAATAAATATTTTGAACAATTATTTTTATAAACAATAATTATTAGCCTGAAACACTCATCCAAATTGAAAAAAACCTTCCGAGAAAAGATAAATGTCGCCGACAGGACTCGAACCTGCACCCTTCTGATTGCCGGTCAGATGCTCTACCGTTGAGCTACGTCGGCTTATCGCAAACCCGCCAAGTTAATCAATATATACTAGTGTTTCATTCAAAAATTACTGTTTTTATTATATTTCACCTGTAAACAACCAACTTTATGAGTATGAGAAAGGCTTGTAACGGCTTAATCCCTCAATAGATGGCGTCGAGACAAATTATGTCTACATTTTATTGGTGAAAATTGCTTTGACTTGTCAAATATTTATTAATTGATAAACTAAAGTTTTTAAGACAAGATTTTTGTGCATAGCGCAAAGGGTAACAATTATTTTTATAAACAATAATTATTAGCCCGAAACACTCATCCAAATTGAAAAAAACCTTCCTAGAAAAGACAGGACTCTTCTGATTGGCGGTCAGATGCTCTACCGTTGAGCTACGTCGGATTATCGTTTTATGTTTTAAGGCTGTGAAGGCTATAGTTAGATTTCACAGCCTTAAAACATTATACCAAACCATTCATAACCCCGAGCAAGGCCGGGCACACGTCAGCTAGTATTATTATATCGATGCCTTGTGGAAAATTAAAAGCATTGACCTTTGGTCTTGAACCTGTGTGAAAAGTTTTAAATAAAATAAACCTATATTACGTAAGTCGAATAGTTCCCACCAGGCAAACCATGAAATACGATAACTGCTAGAATTTTACTTTGCACTTTACAAATATTCTTTAGACAGCTTTTAAGTTTTTATTTATCAATATTCCTACCTTGAGTAACTACCTTATAGATAAGTACAAAGTGTTTTTTTTCAGGTTCCTTGAACTTTACTATACGATGCAAATAACACAAGTAAATTCTATAAGAACGAATGAAATATAACTAAAAGAAATAGATAGGGTGGACCGCAACACAACTCTGTGTTGGCACACACCACATCTTCCTCGGTTCCATATCTTCCTCGGTCATTCAAGATTTCTTCAACCATTTACTTTCGCGTAATATATTATCCATGCATTCCTTTCTTCGTTCTTTCAATCTAATTGCCTAAACCATCAAAGCATCCCTTTCGTCTTAAGGGAGAGAGGGACGTCGGAGCGGAATTATTTATTATTTCGAAATATTGATAGTATTATTACGCAATACGATAAACATTTTGTTTTTAAATAGAAAAATATTTATTAAATATTTTATAAATTTCCACAGGCTTAGCATTTATCAAAATCTAATCAGAAATATTTTATTTGTTTTACAGAATATTTAAAATATGAATTAAAATGGAGAAAAATATTTTTAATTTTTTCTCGTTACGTTTTTGTAAATAAACTAAACCAACGATTTATAATCCGCATTAAAAATAAAATAAAATAAAGTTACGTAGTGTTTATGAAAAAATTAAACTACACACTGTTATTTTTTTTTTAAATTTATCTTATCGATATGTTAAAGAAAAACCTTCACCGCATCTTTTTAAGGATATTCAGCTTTTTAAATCTTTTTGTAAAACATGCGTTGAACGGTCAGTAATTTGTAATATTTATGATAAAAAATGCTAAGCCCATTCAAATTAAAAAAAAAACTAATAAATATTTGTCGGATTTTTAGAATGTAATATTAATATACCGTACACGGCGCGGCAGTCAGATAGATCTAGCTCGATTGTCATCGCTATATTATAATACATTTGATCACAACTTTAATATAAATAATGTACAGCATAACAGTCGGTTCTATATTTAATCTAAGGGTTTATGTAATTATGTCAATATTCAGAAAAAAAACATGCCGCCTAAGCAGTGGCAGCTGGTAGTTTATTTCGGTGGGAGTTCAATCGAATATTATTAAAGGAAAAAAAATGGTTGGATGAAAAATACTTAGAATTTCCCCAGAACATCGCTAAAACCAGAAAGTATTGCCTCCAATTAGTGTAAAGCTTTTTTTTTTCAAGCCCAAATTATCCCCCAGATGTACGAGAAAGTCATATACTGGTCTTTTCCATATAAGGTACTAAAATCCTAGGTGTAAGGGAATTTCACCAGATCACAACAACATCGATTAAATCTTATGACCACTTGGCAACGAGATAATATTCGACTATTTATTAAAACATCTGTGGCTAAAGAATATAAAGTCAAAAATAAATAATACTAATGTGAAAATCACGATTTACGTAAGAGATGTTTTTCGTTTTTTTTTATATACTTGCCAATGCTAGCAAATTATATAAATACGGCAACAAAACATAATATCATCTACCGTTATTTCCTTATTTTAACTAAAAACATAGTAATCACGAAAAAAAAATTGTTACGTTAATTCTTCTAAATACTAGGCGATGCCAACTGCCACTGACCGGTATATGATAAGATGATAATTGTTTTATTAGTAAAGCTATATTAATGAACAGATTGTTATTTTTAATTTCCTGCGAGTAAAGGTTGTGCTTGTGTGCCTTTATGGACGGCACGACCCTGGAAAAAACCTTCTTAGGGTACATTGATACGCCCACAAAACACTTCTATCATTTTTTCTTTTTTAAATCATATAACCAAATATATAACATTGCACACAATTTTTTGTAAATTTTACAGAATAAGAAAATACGTATAGAAATAATAATAATAACCATTTTTTGTTGGTGTAAACCACCTCACTAGGCTGAGCTTGTTCCGGGGTGATTAAAATTGGATTTTAATATCCTAAAATAGAAGAAAATGAGAAAAATGTGAAAAAAAGGCGTGATTGTAGAAATTCTCAATGTCTGTAAGCAGTAGATGATGCCTTCATTCATTGTTTGTATCCATGTAGATATTAAATTAAATTTCAAAATAAATAAAAATATAAGAAAATAAGAAAAAAAAAAGAAATGAGAAATAAATTTTAAAAATATCTTCAGTGATTTTGGTTAAATTATAAAATCCGGCCGAATAATAACTATTATTAGACCCCCAACATTATAATTGTGTTCTAATTAGGTGTTTTAGTTTTATTCCAGAATTGTCAGTACATAACTGTTTTTGAAGGGGGCTGTACATTTTTATTGCATACAATGAATGTTTAAATATACCTACGTCATTCAAATTCTGTCACATCCATTCCGCATTAGTTGTGATACGAGCCCGTAATTAATACATTAAATTTGTATTAATTGCGGAAATTATTCAGGCCGGATTATTCCGACTGAAAATTGTCAAAACCAGTTAGCCCATAACTGAGTTACAGGGAAATTTAGATACACACCGATTACACTTTTAGATTTCCGATATTGGATACAGTTGCCAATACGTAAGAATGTTTTTATTTAAATTAATTTTTTATTAAATATTTATTGTGCCTTTGTTGTGAAATACTAGATCAAGGGCGCGCTTCGTAAAGGTAGAACATATATTATCTTACAGTTCAGATACATTATTCAAAATGCTATTTAACTTCTAAGGTACTCTAAACGCAGATTTACGAAATAATCTACAATATTGGTATTTACCTACATATGTGCAAAGATTCACTTTTGTGAGATAAATTAACAAGCGTGAAAATTACAGACACAATATAAATTTAACTCTAAAATCCAATAGTAAAAATATTCAATTTTGGAAAAACTTATTGAAGCTTATAGACCCCATTGTAATATATTTATAATCATTGAAGAACAATTACTCTCAAAATAAAATAAGAAATTGAAAAGACACAGAAGAGAAAAAGATAACGGGAGCAACTGGGACTCGAACCCAGGATCCGTGACGTCGCGTTCTAATCCATTGATTTACACCTACCCCAAACTGTTCTGTCATTCTAGAATCTTGTAGTCATGATAAAAAAGTAGCAGCCGAAAGCATAATTTATTTCAGCTAATAAATATTCATGTACCGGCCAGAAATACAAGATTATCATTACCGTTCTATTGCAACAATACTGCAACGGCCGCACATATTAACACTCCGTTGCAAAGAATTCAAAACTATGGTGATATATAGGAGCGTATCACAGATATATGGAATGTATCGCTGGTTCGATACAAACATGTACTCACGAACTCATTTATGTACTCTGATATAATCAATGTGGATTTTCTTCTGTAAATTTATTACTACAAAATATGTTACGTGTATCTGTCTCCAACTATTGTTATGATGTATTTAGTAATTAAATATATTTATGTCATATAGAAATATTATTATTAACATTGCATATTTTACAATTTTTTTTCCAGAAGTGTCCTTTTTCGTCCTCTTGTTTTTTGTTATTTATTTGTATTTGTTTGTATTATGATCACTTATGGAACGTATTGCATTGCACTACTCCTGCATACCTTCTGGAATAAAGAACTATTATTATTATTTAATTTGAATGATTATTAACTTCATTTTAATTCAATAATATTTTTTCTTCGTTTTTTCTTTCATAAGTCCTATTATTTATGTACCTTCAATAGACGCTTATTCTTGCTTTTTTATTTACCAATATTCTTAAATTTACCTCTGTTATTATACACGTTAATAAGGGCACTTTATTACTTATGTATTTTTCACATTATAGTCTATGTCTTATAGTTTTTGTGATACTATGTAAAAGCTGAAAGGAGTTAATGATTAAAAAATTTAAGAAATTACTTGATTTGATATTAACAGTTCTTAATAACCAAAGTATGATACCGATAAAACTGACGGAACGGATTGGGATAGCTGTAGCTCAGTGGATTAGAGCGCATGGTCCCGGATAGACCATGAGGTCCCGGTTCAAGTCCCAGCTGCTATTGTCATCCTTTTCTTTTATTTGTCTCTTCGAGTTCATATTTCGCTTTGAGAGATGTTAATATTATCTTATCTTAGTCCGTGTGGTGATCTGTTTCTCCACTATTTAGCGGATTTTCCATAACAAATAGTTTTGTTTGGAATTTTTTTTGTGAAATGTCACCGCAGCCAGATTGCCACCTTCCTTTATAATTTCTTTATAAACTCTACCCATTTAGTGTATGTTATTTTTGAATAAGAGTTAAACTCCCAACTTTACACCGAAATTCTGTTAAATATTAAAAATAATTGCAGTCCAGGCATATTGGATAGTAAATTTTTCATTTAAAAAAAGTCTCAGCGGCGTTTTTAAAAGTTTTCCGATAGGTACAAACTGTACAGAGTCTCCAACAACATTGTGTTTTGAGGACTTTTACGAATATCAGTAACCCCAAGTGGATTGTAACTTAGATTTTCAGAAAAAGGTTTAAGTTTTTCTAAATAAGTAACTGAAGCGCATTAAATTACAATTACAAAACTTTCATCAAATAATTTCAAAGATATAATATATTGTTTGGAAATTAATAACTTTGAAATGGAAAATAATTCAATATTATAAAATACGATCTCTCTTAATGTAACTAATTCCTAAAACATTCCATTGGTGATTACGCCAACGTAGCAAATATGTCTTAATTTTTATTAATGTTTGTAAAGACTTATTTGTTTATGAAAGTTTTTTTCTTTTAATTTTAATGAGAGGAACGAAGAGCACCAGACTTACGTGTCTAAGATGGACGTAGCATACATGCAGAATGATTTAATGATGTACGAGTATGTGAACAAGTTCAATGTTGTGTTATTTGAAAGAGAGTACACGAATTCAACTTGTAATATTAATGTGAGTTCAGAATCAGCGCGAAACAGATGGCGCTAATTTAAATAATTTAGAAAAAATAACACTTTCAGCATGTCATGCTTTTAAATATAAGCTAAATATTTTCAGTTGGGACTCGGTAGAAAACGTTATAATTTTGAAAACAGACTATTACTTTTAAATTTTTTTAAATATATTTAAAAAAAATTGCTTATGCTGAAATACAAAATTAGGCACCTAATTTTTTACTTTATTTATAAAACAAGTATATATTAAGGGAAAATTGACGCCGCCATGTTCAATATTAATGACATCACGTTAGACCATAGGTTCCTAAACTTATTTTCCCCGTGGACCTCTTTGCCGTTCTTTTAATTTTCCGTGGACCCGCCCACATAAGCCTGTCTATCCAAAACTTTGGTACAATACTGAACAAGTGGTATTTATTCAGTGCGCAATGTATTGCTGCTAGTATGAACATTTGTAAAAACTTGTACATGAACGTGCCTGCGTGGACACGATTCGCTTTAAGTGCGCAGTAGACTTGTCGAGCGTAACTAACTCTGGTGCTTTACCATGCGTGCAGTCTAAGGCTGCTCTCTTACGGTCCGGTGAGGAACGAACATTTCACTCGTTACTGCAGACACTGCACAGAAAAGTCTAGTTTGCTAAAGTAAGGTAACGTTTTGCAACGCAGTCCTTTGTGGGACTTTTCTGCAGTGTCTCCAGTAGCGAGTGAAAAGTTCATTCCTCACCGGACCGTCAGAGATCAGCCTAAATGAACTCCGATCCGTGGACCCCCATTTACACCTCGTGAACCCCATTTTCTCCCTGTCATGGACTCTTTGCAAATCTATATAAACCCCCAGGGGTCCGTACGGACCACTTGAACCTTGGGAACCTATGCGTTAGACAATAGTTACATACATAGAGTGCCAACAGTAAAAATATTATTATCATATTATTTATTATGTTTGCATATTAGCTACGTACCAAAAAGTGATTTTGTCATTAAAAGTGATAAAAATAAATAAATAGTATTGTCATATTATTAATTTTTTTAAACCCAAACTGAGAACCTGAGAAACTGTTTTTAAGAAAGACTAAAAAGTAAGAACCTAACAACCTATACAAAATATGTCCTTAGGTTTTACTTTCTGTTTTTTAAGAAAGACAAAAAAAGAACCTATGAACCTATTTCGCATATGTTGAATTTAAGTTAAAATTATTGGATGTCTAAAAAACATGAGAGGAATTCTGAAAAAAAAAGCGTCATTTATTCAATAGCTACATACAAACCTTTAATGCATTATTTACACGTTTTTTTTTTAGATACATTTACAGAAACGGCGAAAAAAAGTGATGCACATACTACCAATATTTTTTAAACGATAGTTATTCATATTCGTAAAAAGCACACACATTTATTTAGTATATCCAGAAGAAGCCTTCAGGGTACTTCCGAAACCGACCGATCATACTAATAAATTGAAGTGGTTTACAACAAATGTATGTGTTGACATTATAATTTTTATTAAATTTGTTAACTAGATTACGACAAAAGAAAGCACTGTAATTACTGATGAAGTAAGTAAACTTGATTACTCAATTTTCAAATAAAACATTTTTTTCGACTGGGTAGTAAATTTTTTTGCACGAATTGCACGAAAGGTATTGTTACGTAGAATGAATTTGCTGTAAAAATTTGAAAGGGATCGGAACCTCCGTTCATGAGTTTAAGCTACCACAAGTCAAAAAAGCGATTCGTTGGATAAATGGCGTTGAAGTTAAGGGTTGTGTTAGTAAATATTAATTTAATTTATGCTACTCAGACTAAATGTATCAATTTAATGTGATCTCGATCCGAACCTATTTAGTCGTTCAAGTACCGTTAACGTTATCCGATGCTGCCTCGCAGGGATTAGGATGGTAGCGTAATAATAGAATAAGGCAGCTGCCTGCATGGCGTGCACCGGCTACCTGCCTACTTGCTCCAAAGGCTGTAACTTAAAAAAATAAACCTAATATTTATTTGTAAAAACCTTACAATATTCTAGAACAGTAATATTGAAGAAAAAAATCTGATTTTTTCATGTATATAATGCCTTAAAGCTTATTAAAAGTATGTTAGATGCGAGTGAGCTGTTCTGTCCGCCACTGGAGTTGACCGTATGCGCTCCGCCGCTTCTCACTTCGGAATTTACGAGTATTGCCGAACGCCCAGCCGAAGGTACAAGCAAGCAGTGCCGCCCGCTGGTCTCAGCCTCCGCCCAGCTGTCGCTGCCCGACTCGTTCCCCTCACTCCCCGCTGTTGTAAACAAAACTATAAACAACACTCGTGAAATGCTGCCTGTCATTCGCAAGATTACAACTAGATCTGCAACTAAAACCCAAGTTGCAGGCAAGATGGATGTTGGCGTGCAATCTTCGACATCTCCTGCTTCACAGATTGTATCTGCTTCGCTATTGAAGATTACACAGCAGCCGTCTACATCGACTGCAATTGATAGTTCCGCTCCAATTACAAAGGTTAAGAAGTTTCTACCATCTTTACCACCTACACCGGTAACATCTGACGCTCCCACTACTAGGGAGACAGTTACAGCCGATGCCATCATTTCACAACCCTCTTGTCCGTCTAAACCACCCGAATGGGTCAAAATTACAAATAAGCGGCGTGTCACCGTAAGGGGTAGCAAAAAAACGTGCGCAACTGAGGCACCAACTAACATTTTTTTCACTGTTACCCCTTACATCCTGACACCTCTTGTGATGACATGTCGCTTTACCTTAATTCGCTCGTAAATACCGTTTCGTTTGCAATAGCAAAAATTAAATCTAAGGGTGAGTACTCGTCTTTTAAAATTGGCATGCCTCAGTCAGCCGTTGCCGAGGTTTTGAAATCAAAACACTGGCCGCGCGGCACATTCATCAAAGAATGGCAAGTTAGGCTGGCGGCGCCGCGACTTCCAGCTGTCGTGGTCGGCAACAGCTGACTGGACTTACATAGAAAAAAGTGCTTTTACTACCAGAATGTTCGGGGGTTGAAAACTAAATGCTCGCATTTCTACAATAATGTTGCGGCCGGTGACTATGATGTCTTAGCGCTGACAGAGACTTGGTTGAATGCAGGTGTTTTAACCTCTGAGCTTTTTGGTGGTGACTTCTTAGTTTTTAGAAGGGATCGAGACAATGGAGATGGCCACAGGCAGGGTGGCGGTTGTCTCCTTGCCTTTAAGGGCGTGGAAGGGTTAAAGGTCGAACGCATCCACGCCCTAGAAACTGAGCAAGAGGATTTATGGGTAAAAGTATCTTGCAAACTGTCTGTCACATATATGTGCGTAGTTTATTTCCCGCCTAGCAGTAGGTGGGAAGTATTTAAGCATTTTTTTGACAAAATACACGCTAATTTTGATGAAATTGGTAAAAAGAATATTATTATACTGGGAGATTTTAATTTGCATTCCGCTCGGGACGCCCCTAAGGTGGAATCCGACTTTGAATACCTATGCGCAGTCTTCGGTCTTTCACAGTGTAATAATATTCAAAATTCCAATTCCAGAATCCTTGACTTTGTTCTGTGTAATGCCATTCTTGAGGTGAGACGTTGTGTTTTTCCACTGTTGCTAGAGGATAGCTATCATCCGGCCATTGAATTCCAGTCCAGTTTGATCAGATCGCCCTTAAAAAGTAATAGAGCCCCCACCCTTGTAAATAAAATCTCAAGGGGGTGGAATTTCAACAAAGGTGATCTCACCGGCTTGTACGATTCAATGAGCCGGGTGGACTGGCAAAACCTCTTCACATTTGCTACAGTGGATGAGGCGGCGCAATATTTCTACACTTGTATTTACGATGTATTTGATTCATGTTTTCCCAAAAAAAATGCAGGCAGTGGTGGTCGCAAATATCCGAAGTGGTTTTCGAGAGAAGTCATTTCGAATATAGAGATCAAGCATGCCCTTCACAAGCGTTGGAAGGCAGGAGGACTTCAGAGTGAATACGATCTTTTTAGTTTTTACCGGGCATTAGTTAGGCGCGAGGTTCGAGTGGCCTATCGAGCTTACGTGTCTGAAATCGAAGGTAACATCATGCACGATCCCAAGATGTTCTGGCATTACATAAAAACCCTTCGGAAGGATGGTGGTCTTGAAGATACCATGATGAAAGGTGATCAGGAATTTCATGGCTCGGGTGTGGCAAACGCGTTTGCTGATCATTTTCAATCTGTCTACAGTAGAGATCCTCCACTTCTAGATATTAATAATGCTGCCGCATTTAATACCAGAGGAGCCTCTAACGTTGACTTATGTATATTTACGGAATCTGATGTTATGAATGCCATAAGACAAATGAAGAACTCGCACTCTATCGGCCCCGACTTCGTTCCCGTATTCTTTATTAAAGGGTGCGCTGAATTCCTCAAAGCACCTTTAACTTTTATATTTAATTCTAGCTATTAGTACCTCCACTTTTCCAGAATTATGGAAAATTTCAAAAATATGTCCTATTTTTAAAAATGGTTCCAAAAAGTCAATCGAGAATTATAGACCTGTTGCCATACTTTCAGCTCCTGCTAAACTATTTGAAAAACTAATCCATAAATTCATTGTACCTCAAATAGACGCATATATTATCCCCGAACAGCATGGTTTCAGAAAAGGAAGATCTACGGAAACCAATCTGATGGTTTTCACTGACTATGTTGCTAGGTCCCTAGATAGTGGATACCAAGTAGACTGTTCGTATAATGATTTCTCCAAAGCCTTTGATACCGTGAATCACGATATCTTACTAACAAAACTTGCCCTAATGGGTTTCTCCCTACGTATGCTAAAGTTTTTTGGAAGTTATCTCAAAAACCGGAAGCAATTTGTCACACACGGAATTTTTCAATCCGCTGATTTTCTTGTTTTTTCTGGGGTCCCCCAAGGGTCAATCCTAGGGCCTCTTCTCTTCTCTATTTTCATTAATGACATTGCAAAAGTCATCCGTTTTTCTCGCTTTCTCCTTTTCGCTGACGATCTCAAATTATTTCTACTAATTAGAAATATTTTAGATTGCCTACATCTTCAAGCTGACATTGATAACATCTCTGAATGGAGCCTACGAAATCAGCTTTATTTCAATATCTCAAAATGCGTAGTCCTGTCTTTCACCAGAGCATTTAGTCTCACCTACCACAGATATACTATGCTCAGTCATAATCTCAAACGTGTTTCTACTATAAAGGATCTTGGAGTCGTGTATGAAAGTAAACTTACGTTTCGTGTTCATATCGAAGGGGTATGTCAATCTGCATTAAAAATGTTAGGATTTGTCATTCGGACCGTGAGGGTTTTTTCGGGATACTCGTACTCTTAGAATATTATACTTCTCTTTAGTCCGTAGTAGGCTGGAGAGTGGGTCGGCTATTTGGAATCCTCACGAGACGGGGTGCTCCCTCATGTTAGAGAGGGTTCAGAAAAAGTTTTTGAGATTTCTTTACATGAGGGAGTACGGACTCTATCCGTGGCTTTATCCAACTAACTTTCTTCTGGGCATGCTTGGATTTCACTCCCTGCAGCTCAGAAGAGAGGGGTATGCCGCTACCCACTTTTTTAGACTATTGCGAGGCTCCATAGAGAATTCAGCTATTTTGGAACGCATAAGTCTTTATGTTCCTGATGACTATCTAAGACAGCGTCGTCATAGATTATTCTATCTTCCTACCTATAGAACCAACCTGCCAATGGTTCTCCCGGTGGGGAGGAGTATATTGCTCCTGAACAAAATCTCACAGGATATCGACATATTTTGCGTCAGTGAGGAAAGATTCAAAAGGGAAATTCTCTTGATTCTTGAAATAATCTCTTCTCATTGACGCGATCTTCACCACTGCCTGAATTTATTTAAATATCTCTGAATTTATTTTTTTTTTTATTTTTAGTATATTTCTTCATTGTTTTACAAATATTAAATAAGTACCTGTAATTTCTCTTACGTATTAAATATAACATGTTTGTAATTGTATTAGAAATTAAATAAAAACATTATTATTATTATTATTATTATTATTATTAAAGCGGATATTTTTCCATTAAAAATTTCTTACGAAATTAATTAATAAATTTTAAGGAATTAATCCATTTATTGATTTCAATGGAAACTTAAATGGATTGGAAACTGTAAAGGGATGAAAAGGTTGTTCAAGTTCAAAAGTTTCTAAATTCAATTCGTCATACTTTTATATTCAAATAAAAGTACCTTGACGATAAGTTCGAATGACCCTGGAAATTACACAAAATCTAAGAGTTCAAACTTTGAATATTGTCGTCGGTTAACAATTGTTCACGGAACCCCTTACAACCTCTTTTCCTTCCAATGGTTATGTAACAAGCCAGTTCAAAACCAGGGCTGTAGTCTGGCCAGTATAAATTGTTGTTTTTGTCAGTCAAAAAAGGGGTCGCCTAGATCAAAGAGACTGAACGTTTTCAACTCAGTTAGAAAAATTGTTACTTTGTATAAAATTTATTCTATTATACAGAGTTTTCAAAAATATTAACACAAATTTAACATTGTAACCTTTTCATGGCTTCTTTATGATTTCATTAATTAAGAATTTATTTTATTCAATTGTAATCTGTAGAAACTCATTTTTATTAAAAGTTTTGTAAATTTAATAATAACTATCATTATTCAATTTAAAAACGGAATATTTATTAAAAAAATCTGTTGCTTGAGAACTTTTTTTTACAAGAAAACCGTTTTTTAAATGGAATAAAAATAATTATTTCTTAATATTTAAAACTTAGAATTAATTTTAATATTTTATTTATTCCGTTATTGCGCATATTGGAAAATCGCTAGAGGTAAACGGTTACTGGTACGACAGGGGTTTGAACTCTGGGACATTTTTTCTTTATTTTGTATTAAAATATATGTATATAAAATATATATATATATATATATATATATATATATGTATATTGTATATGTATATATATATTTTTTTACATGAATACCGCACAAGAGTTTCAACTGCTCCCAACCGTCTGGAGTCAGTGAGACTATGGCATCCCCAATTGGGAAATGTTGCGAGGCTGAAGGTATAGGGAAGGGGAAGGAGAAGGGGATGGGTAAGGGGAAGGTGGGGAAAATTCCTGGCTATTCAGTTCTGGTCACCAAACACGGCTAAAAGCGATTTCAATCAACGTTTTAATTCTGAATGGTGTTCTTTCACCAGGGCGATACTGAGAGTATCTTCCACTCTGAACATGCGAAAATATACTATACATTATTTTTTAATTAATTAATTGTGAAACAGCACAAATTAATTAAATAAAATTTTAGTTGCGCATGCCGGGATTTGAACCCGCGACCTTCCGATTCGTAGTCGAGAGCCTCACCCCTCTACCATGGATGCCGTCGATATGTAGTTATATTAAAGCCAAAAAGCACTGCGATTTTTTTTTATCTTTTCAGGACTATATGCTCTTGGTAGTCAACCAATATATCTTTGAAGTGATATTGATAATTTTTTTTTTTGTTACCTTTTCTTAACTATAATTTATTTTATTTATTACATATAAATATGAACATTTGTTAACGGCTGACATATTGCCCATCTCACTATGTGTGAAACGCCTGTGTTGAGATGGCAATTTACAGAGGTAGTTGTTCAGCTAGGATATTTAGATGACAAATAGATTAATAGATTAATTTTCTTTTTTTTTTCAAAAGTATACTAATTTAAAACCATACAAGAATTTAGAAGCTGACAGGTTAATTGGAGGTGATCAATGATCTTACTTTTAAAGGAACTATAGGTGACTAGGTAGCTAAATTGTGTTTATCTACTAAATTCATAAATGAATTAATTTATAAGAGTAATAAAATAGATAGTTCGTGTTTTATATATTTAATTCTAAACTCGATATATTTAGAAAACTGATAACATCAAATCAATTTCCAGAGGCATCTAAATATACTCGATACCGTCAATACAATAATGCGGACATGTTTTATTTGTACATTCAACTTTATAAACGTTTTTGTTGTGGTAACTTTAGTATAATTATTTGAGTTTATGGTGCATTTCTCTTAACTTTTAACCTATGTGAAAGCAAACAACTTTTGCTTTGTGATAGTTTCAAAACTTCCTTAGCAAAACACGAAAATTCTGAAAACAGGTAGTCTCGAGTGGTCTTACCAGGTATCATCCCAGAAGACTAGGCCAGAAATACGATGAGAAATGCTAATTCCAGTCAATGAAAGTTTCACCACTTCTCGGAATGAAGATAATTACCTGTTTCCCACAAAATCTAAAGGAAAAATTTAATTATGTCGTATAAAAAATTCCAGGAAAATGTGAATTGTCTTCTTAAATATTAACAGAACATAAAAGATTTTCTTAATGAACATAAAGCTCGTTTGATTCCTGGAGAGATAAAGTACAACGGGTTCTCGGTAAAATAAGATAAATCCATTGAAAAATTATGAACTAGAAGGAAAATATGGAATGCGGTTATTTTTCTTGGAAACTTATGACGCGTAACGGATCGAACTATTCGTAATACAGAGTTTCTCGCGAAAAACGTATTTTAGTTACACGAATCAATGACACATTGACATACCACGCGATGGTTGAACTCCCCCCGAGCGAGGGTATATGGCACACATAGTCTGAGAAATTCGCCAGATGGAAGAAGAATGTGAAAGGATAAGAGAAGATGACAAACAATTTTATAGATGTAATTAAACAGTAGGTACAAAATAAAAATAAATACTTTTATTTTGCGCTGCCCCTCTCGGCCGAACCGCTCACCACTCTTCCACGAAGTTCGTCGAATATTTTCTATAATAATATATTTTTTTAAGAAAGGTGTTTATTCCCGGGTTACGAATAACCTGACAATATTTGAAAATCTCCTACTACCATCATAGTAGCAGAAAATATTGCTCGTGTCGTGATGGAGGACTTAACCAGCCGAGGAATTGAAATCACAACGCCTTGGTATTACCCAGACGCGATGCCAATTCAGCCAGTGACCGGTAAAATATTTATTTAATGTTTCCTACTCGCAGTTGATTTCACCAATGAAAACTGAACGTACGCTATGTAAAAATAAATGTTAATTTCACTCACACATTTTTGATAGATTAGTTATAAAAGAAGTTACATATTGCAACACTAAAATATTAAAAAATCTAAATGTTTTTATGCTAATTTTGGTTGAATATTTCCTGCGAGTAAAATAAAACGTTTTTCATTGAAAACGTTTTATTTTGCTGAAATTAAGAAAGAATGATAAAAACTTTATTTATTTTGACGCTGTTAATTAACAACTCGAAACAACTTGAACTCCATTCTCCCGACAAATTGCGTCAGCCATATAATATAATAAAGAAAAACGGCAGAAATGCGATGTGGGTGTATTTCGTGACCCAAAACTCAGACCATTCGGGCGTTACATTTCAAATTCAGAAATTCGCTTTACAGTACAAATTTAAAATCAAATGCAATGGAATATACGATGTTATAAGAGAGATGGCGATATATTTTAATTGGCTCTCTCGGGGCTAGAACCAAAAGGTACAATGGCATCGGTTCCGTTCAAATCTACATGGAAGGCATTTTCAGTGTGTCTATTCAGTTGCGTCAGCACTTGACGGTTAGAATGAAACGTCTGATGATCGGTTCAGTATTATTTAATCTCATATCATTTTTACCCTTGTTTCTTGTTTACCTTTATTCGTGTCGGTGAGCCATCGCTTCGACAATCGCCCACAGGCGTCTCTGTCCTGCGCTACTTCGGCGGTCTCCGTTCATTTCAGGCTCAGTCTTTCTTCATACAGCCTCAAAAGTATAGTACTATTAACGAGACCAATGGCGGTTTTCTCTAACGTGCGTTCGTGTAGTAAACTCCCATAAAAATGATCGAAAAATATAACAAACATGTATCGTAATTCTATCACACTTTAAACAGCGCGCCATTCAAATTCGTTACAAAAACAATCCACCCGTCCTCGTATAGGTAATACTGCCCGAGAGCGAGTCCGAAATGAATTGGATATGTACGTTATGAATTCAGCGTCTATGGGGCTTTCTGTCCTAATCTTCTGTTTGTAGTCATTTCAGTGGCGCTTCGGCGTGAAACCATGCCGAGTATAACCGATTGTACAAATATTCAACAAATTTAAAATAAATGAAATAGTATTTTGCATGAATCCATAGATTTTTTCTGTGATTATCATTATCATGTTTTAAATTGTTCTATTGTAAATAAGTTGATTACTGAAGATGTACTTATTATAAAAAAAAACACGGTAAAGTTTCTTGCGTAAATTGTGATTTTCGTAATTAAAACATTTTTTGTAACCTGCGACATTGTAATATATGATTAATTAGCTACGGACGTTTTAACGGATCGCCGAATTATTTCTAAGATGTATGATGAAATTCCTTTAGGATCTATGGAAAAAAATATGATACATGTATATAATATGCACCATGATAATTTTTTACATAGAAGGATTTTTTTCTCACTTTTTCTGATCTCCCAATGAGACAGGCCATGAACCGCCACTGAACGAAACTATAACTTTTATTTAGAATAAATTACTTAAATTAGTTTTTTAAACATCACAAAAATACTTCAGTGAGCCCAAAGTTATCGGTTTTCACTGATCAGGGCACATCTCATTCAATGCAAATCTATATCATACTTTCAGCTTAATTTTCACACATTGTCACAATCGCGGCTAGGTAGGTCCCCCGGCTGATAAGGGGACCTGGGGGGGGGGAGATTGCACTTGACATTTCGCCTTGACGAAGTTCCCCGGAGCACGGCAGATGAGAAGATGTGGAGCGATAAGAGATAGGAGGTATTAAAAGAAGAGACTGACGCATTTAGTGACAAAACACACCTTACAATAGGTGTGCCTTGCCTTCGGTAGTAAATTAGGAAGCTGACAAACATTCTCAAACTGTTTTACAACCGTTTTATAATTATTTTCACAGAATGGTATAAAAATATATATAATTTATTTGGAATACTTTCTAAAGAAGACAGTTTAGAGAAGGTATGTTTTTAGGTTTTCACGACAAAATTATTTGCGTGTAGTTATTACCATGTTGCGTGCGTTGCCCTGATGATAGACGCTGTAACGCTGTCCAAAACGTTGGCTACAAAAGGAAGAAGCGCAACACGGCATAATATCCCAAAACCTTTTCAAGAAAAATTTGGGTATAAAAATAGGTAAGACAAGAATATTATGCGCAGTACACTTACAGCCTGACATTTAATAGCAGACGAAAATTGAAGGCGCTGCGATCGTTTAAAAGTTTTTAAATGACGATACAGAAATGGCTCATGGAAAATGAAAGTAAGTTTTGAAAATAACATGCGAAGAATATGCACTTGAACAAAATGGTCTTGAAGGAAATGATTCTACATCATATTCTAAGACAATTTTATAATAATAATAATTGGATGATTTGTACAGCGCCGTTTTAGTGAAGAATCACCCCAACTTATATAAAACTTTTGTTATTTGATTCTTTGCAGGGAAGATAATTACATAAAAAAACGATTTTTCTTGTATTTCTTAAATGTAGATATTTATCAAAATAGTTAGATGTTAAATCATAATAAAATAAAGCCCAATTAACAGACATAAATTATTAATTTTAATAAGTTAATATAATCGACTTATACTTAATATATTATATTTTAATCATTTCTAATTTACTGTAATGTATTCTACATTCGTAATCTCTGTAATAAAGACGGTAAGAAGACGATAATAGCACACATCATCAATAATTACTAACAATATGATATGCATTGATATGCTTGGTGTATCACCCTAAGTGACCAGCTCAGATATGGGGGCTCCATCGAACCCAGAGTAAAGTTAACCTCTGAGAAGCTGGGCGTACTGTACTTTAATAGTACACTACTGCTGACCCTGTACAAATTGCAAGTGTGTCCCACTGTAGAATTTGGCAGCCACTTCTGGTCGGGAACCCCAAAATATCTGAAATAACCCCTTGACTCTGTGCAGAAACGGGCGGTCCGTTTGATAGATTCGCCCATCTTAACAAACGGATTGCAACCTTTGGAGCACAGACGTCAGGTGGGAATACTGTCCTTATTCTACCGGTATTTTAATGGAAGATGCTCTGAGGAACTAGCGACATTGATTCCTTCGGCACCGGTGCACAGTCAGGAAACAGGCCAAACGCGCGCCCAACATTCGCATACGATTGACATTTGTCATATGAGAATGGGTCACTTCTACGACTCGTTCTTGTGTTCAACAGTTCGGCTGTGGAATGATCTGCCACCCTCTATATTTCCTCCTTCCTACAACATGGGTCTCTTAAAGACCCAGGTTCACTCCTTCCTATCCTCTAAATGACCCTTCGCACAGCATCCGCAAAGATGATATAGGCCCTGAGAAAGATTATTTTCCTCGGGGCCTCCTGTTTGGAGTTACTGTAAAAAAAACAAGATACATTGTGCGTACTTGTGTAGAGCATAAGTATGAGTGAATGTGCCGTGTGCTTTGAATATTATTGATTTTTGAGTTCAGACAATACTTTTGTAAACATGAAGAGCACAGTTAATTTGTTTTGCAACTGTGTGTATGAAATATAGTTGTATGACAAGTATGTCTCTAAGGCATGATAACATACATAAGTAGAAATATTAATTCAGCTACTGTTCGCCTTTATATTGAAAAAAAATAATGACGCAGTTTGGGAACCAGTCTGAAACTTTAGTCGAACAATGGACAAAGCAAATTTTCCTGGAAATGTCAATGGTCGTTTTGCTTCTGGGAACATCCTCGTCTTCCATTCGAGGGTTGCGGTGGAGACAGGGTGGCAGCGGGAGATAGGGAAGCTGATTTTAGATTCGGGGAATCAAGACTTTATCTATGATGGCTGCAAATGATGTTCGCGGTCGTTAAATCATTTCCCACACATCAACATTAAATAAAGCTTTCGGGAGATGGTGGGCGATTGGCTTTTTTATTATCTACCGTATACAATGCAGTGCAGCTATACCGGGTAATTGCCAAATCAATAGATTGTAGCTAGATCGAAGCCAAATTGAAAATTTATGGTCGGTACAATATCTCGTCGCTTAGCGAGTGATATTGATATTGATATTAGTTTGCACTGGCGCTGGTTCTTCAGAACTGGGGGATACATTAGAGACTAGCTGACGCGTACCCGGCATTGCTCGGGGCTATGAATGGTTTGCAGTAAAGTTTTGAGATTTATAATTGTCGTAAACTGGGCGTAATTTTAAGGTGGACATAATAATATTGTTAAGAATAAAGATTGTTATAACTACCTCCACCCCTACATTTTACAGTGCACATGGAAATCAGATGGTCATGATGAGTAAACTTAGTGTGTTATGTGTGTAGTTACATAATAAAAATTGTGTTTGACATTTTATAATTTTAATTTGCATTTGTAAATTATTTCTCATCATTGGAAAATATGTTATTTATGTATGGTTTGTATTTCAAATGTCATGTAGGTGCTACGCAGGTTCTGCATTTGCAAAAAACACGAAAATGAAGTGAGAATATAGATTGCATGTTTTATGTTTTTACCGAAAATCATCGTGAGGATGAAATGCCAAATTCCGTATTAGATCTTGTGGGACCCATCCCCCAACTCCCCCGGTAAAGGGTCATGTAACCAAACAAACGCTAAAATAAATATTAAGTAATAATTAAAAATAATAATAATAATAGGCATTTGGTAGGCAGGTATGGGTACCACGGCCCCGGATACCATTCATTTGAAAACCAACACCTCAGCCATAGGTCACCCCAAATGGTTCGAAGCGTTTGGTGACTTAGCAGGGGTGCCCTCTCGTGAACCCTCATGGGGTGAAATTTATCCAGGTCTTTGTAATGGATGTGTCTTGCCCACCAGCTGCGTAGTGGGCCGGATCGGGAGAGGCGGTTACTGGTTACCCTTTGACACCTCTAGTTGGACTCTCTCGACTCATCACCTTGCACCGCAGTGGGAGGGATGAATTTATATGTCTATCACTCCTGGACACACTGACCCCCAGATTCCGACCCACCACTCGTGCCTTTTTTCTTCCGAGAACTTCCTTTCTTAGGAATCCTTAAAACTCAGGGCCTCCTGTATGGAGTTAAGTAAAAAAAAATGTATAGCTCCGTTCTTGTGAAAAATCACCTAAAGAGCGCTCTCACCAAATCATTGAAAATATTAAAAAAAAAAATAAGAAGCCGTGGGAAGTTTAAAACAATTGCAACTCTGGGCTTTATTTGAAAAACACTGTGCCTTGAAAATTGTCACGTTACCGTAACTAGGTTTGAAATCAAATAAAAGCAATAGCACAAAGGGTATTTGACATTTTTTCAATGTCGTTTGTTAATTAAAAGTAATAATAATAATATTTGGATGACTTGTTTACCGCCGTTTTCCAGATCAATCACCCCAAGAAGGGTGCTCTACAAATATTTTTTCCATCGCTCCAATAATAACATTGTTTTGCAACTACACTTCTACTGATAGTTTGTTTGTAAACTTGTATAAAATCATTAAATAAATTGGCTTACATTTCAAGAGAGTGGAAATTGGTTTCTGGGGCGCTGCTCTGAAAGGGATGGGATTTGAAAGCACAGACAAGATAAAAACGCTTTAATTAATAAGAATATCTCAAATGAAGAACAGATATTTACTTATTTTTATTTATTAATTTACAGACAATTTTTATAAAACAAGCAATTATTATATAGAATGATGTGTATGTATTGTAAATTATTAATATATAATAGCGTATTGTGAACGCCTCACTAGGAGAACCTGCACTGATGTGTTCATGTATTTATGATGTACTAATATTGTGAAATGGTTATTCAATTATGTTAAAGAATAATAAAAATAAATAAAATATTGTGAAACAGACAAAATACACTGAATTATTTGTATTCAATGTAAATTCTGTTATGTTTGATTTGGTGTAATGAAGTTATGAAAAAATCTGTACCTTTTATTTTTATCCAGATCGAGATATTATGTTTTATTAAATGTGTTGGTGTATTCTCTCTTATTTGTTTTAAAGATGGTAGGCATGTGATTATATAGTTTAATTGCATAGTATTTAAAATGTCTTCGTCCGTGAGTGGTACATTTTAATGGGATATTGGATATTAAGGGTGTAGTTTGTTGAAGATCTTATTAAAATAATTGATTGGGATTGTAGGGGAATATGAAAATTAGATTTGAAGAGATGAGGGATATACAATGAAACATCATAAGTTCTTACATGTAGTGGAAATACTGCAGTCAAAACCGTGTTACGTGTAACGGTGGCGTAGCGGTAGCGCTGGTCATATTCCCACTTTGTCTGTCTCCAGTAGCTCTAGCAGCACCGAGATGTCAACATCATCATCAAACGCACTGTCCCCAGTGACGTCAACTGACGGCTTCCCAAATATTCAGAATTGAAATGTTGCTTGAAATGGCTTTTAGCCATGTTTGGTGACCAGATCTGAATAGCCAGGTATTTCCCCACCTACCTTTTCCCCTTCTCCTTCCCCTCCCTACTACCATCAGCCTCACAACATTCCCCAAATAGGGATGTCATAGTCTCACTGGCTCCGACGGTTGGGAGCAGGGACTCTTGTGCGGTAATCACATAAAACAAAAAAAAAAATGTTTAAAATAATTTTCAAAGTTTCAATTTTTCAAAGGCCGCCAAAACACTCCAAATCTATGGCCGGTCGGTTTTGATCAGTTTTGAATGTCAAATGTCAAAAAAAGGATGAGCTTTACCGTACTACATAATTGTATATTCTTTTCCTAGTAAACCATAACTAAAGATAAGCAATAAAATTATGTACCTTTTTAGAAACTTTAACTCAAAGATTAATAATAGTATTGACCATTAACATTATCGTAATATCCGTATTGATAATTGGTTGGTTTGATCATGAATACTCTAATTTCTTTCATGACTAATAGTTGTTTATATTGAACAACAATTATAGAGCTTAAAGTCACCCAAATTAAGTTAAAATTTTTGCCAAAACTAAAAAAAATACAAGTTATAAATACAAAACAAAATCGAAAAATATTTTTTTCACACTAATCCAAAAACAGAATGCTCACGTGACGTCAGATATTCTAAATGCAATGGTACCAACATAACACGGTGTTTTGATGAGCTGATTTTTTATTCACTTTTAAATAACGATTAACAAATTCTACATAATGAAAGTTATATGTTCAGAATCGGCCTTTGCTGATCCATATGAACATATCACGTCATCATATTTTTCACTGGAGTTCCTTATTATTATGCTCAAATTTTCTGGTACACTCAATTGTTTTTTCAGTACTATTCTTCACATCTCTTTATACTTAATTAGCTGGGGTACCCGGCTTCGTTCAGGACAACATTCGAGAGTGTTCTAGAATGTTCCACAATGATGTTCCTGATTCTCTATTTCCGAACATTTCACAACATTTCAGAATGTTCCGTGATGTTCTGGAATGTTTTGGAATGCTATAGAATACTTTTTTTAATAATATATATTGATTGAAATTAAGATTATCAAACCTTTCAGAACTTTCCGGAACCTCCTAGACTCACCGCCACACTCCGCCACTCATTTTTGAAAGCTTCTAGAACTTTCTCCTTCCATAAATTCCTAGAGCATTAGCGAACCATCCAGAATATTCTGGAACCTTCTAGACTCACGGACACACTCCGCCACTCATTTCTGAAATCTTCGAGAACTTTCTGCTTCCATAACTTTCTAAAACATTTACGAACCACCCAGAACGTTTTGGAACCTTATAGACTGACTCAAATACTCCGCCACTCCTTCCAGAACTTTATATAGCTTTATTGAACCTTCTAGAATTTTCCTTAAGACTGTTCTTGAAATTTATAGGGAGCGAAACTTCCAGCCCTTATATCTTCAAAAGCACGCACTTTAGGTAAAAACGGGAACCCCCATCCTGGAGGGGGGATAGCAATCTACCACACCATATAACTCCCTTGATCGTACCAGGACTCGTTTCTGAGTTTTTGCGGGTTGCACTTTTTTTTTGCTCTTTCTTTTAAAATATGTATTAATTATTATAATTTTTTCGAGATATATTATATTACCATGCTATATCAATACTAGCTTTTTCTACCTTCTATTTTTCTATAATGGCACTCAATAAGAACTAAACTTGTCAATTTGACTGTCCTAAAACGGAATTTGTTCCCAGTTGGGCAGTGAAAGTTTTTTTAACGTTTTATTGTTAAATAATGTGTATTTCAAATAAATAAAAATAAAATAAATAAATAAAGTTCTTTTTATTAATTATATTGATTTTATCTAAGCTTGTTTCTTTTTCTCAAATTACAAGAAATATCAAAACATCAGTTTATCAAAACAATTCATTAGTCAAGTTTATTTTTCTAAAGATACACATTCTTACGTTGAAGTACACCCCCACACCATTTGTTATCGGGAAATAACCTACCCCAATGCCTATAATTCCTTCCTTTCATTTACCCCCTCGAAGGATTAAGTAGAAGAGGGGGCAATTAACGTTAAGAGGTGTATGGAGATATTGTTCACGTCTGAGGTCAGAGTTAATTAATTGCTAAAGCCTCCAGAAAACCCGCTTAAATCAAGCCTTTGGAATTTTCAGGCTTTTGGTGTCAACCAATAAAACACCACCCACATAAGCCAAATAAATGGAATACAAACAATTAATGATTGTCAATTAAACATAACACCCAAAACTTACGCTAATATTATTATATGTTTAATTTAATTAAAAACTATTTCATTTAAGGCGATTCACTTACTAAAATTCCAACGAAATTACGCCCTCCTTATGGAGGTGGCGACAAGGTTGAAATTCCCGCTTAACCCGCATGTTTCGATTTACACAACAACAAAAAAACATAACCAAAATGCGTGTTTTATTTTATTTTGTAAAGCTCAGGCATCGTTATTAAAATGCTTTTCGGACATATTCAAAACAAAAAAAAATTCAACAATGAACAATAAGGAAATATCCGAAAAAAGGTTCGAAAGTATGAGATTTTACACTTTAAACTTTTTTTTACGTCTGTTACTTTATTTTTCCTAGGCATATAAAAAGACACACTAAAAATGGACGGTCAAACGAAAGGCCAAGGTGTGTTGTATTTGCAGTATTTGATTATATCGTCTATGATATTTCTAGGCCATCAAATTCTCAAACCGAAAACGAATGATTTTGCTTTACTTCCCATCGCATTGCCTTAATGTGGACAATAAATAGCCTCACCCTAAAAATTCTAATTTTAATTGTAGTGGTAATTAATTTATCTTAAAATGGGTTACATTCTAAAATATATGTAAACGTATATTTTATTATATTCAGTACTACCCACTGGGGATTCCTGTTTCCAGGCGGACAGTGGGGTGTTGTGTTGGTGTTACTGATACTTATGTTGTATTCATAATTTTTCCGATAGCCTCATCTTTATGTTTAGATACTTAGCCATATTTTGATGCTGTTTTTGAATTTTTTATATCTCCGTGGTATTTTTATCACTTGGAAATGCATTTTTCAACTATATGATATGGAAATCATTGGTTTTTCTGCCCAAAAGATTTATTTACATTTGAAATGTCAATTAGATTTCAGGTTTTTGTCATTGTAGTGTAAGAGCGTTAGTCAGTAAGGTACTCAGTTTTTCCTTTAAAATTGAGTAGAGCATTTTTAGAATGGAGTTTTATAATACTGAAAACATTAAAGTTTAAAAAAAAATGTTTTGACGGAGTACCATTTCTTTTTTTATGTATTTATTTATTTAGTACAAAATATACACATGCAATATTTTAAAGAATGCTTTGACTGTCCAACTTTTTAGGACAGCAAACTTGTATGTACAGAATATAATAGATGCCAATACGGGTTTCATTGATGCAATAAAACCCATAATGGTATTTCAGCGTAAAAAAAGGAAGACTAAAATAAAAAAAAATAAAATGTTATTACAAAAGGACAAACAATAATACTATGTTTAAACATTATAGATAAATTAATATTATGTAATCCCACAAAATAAGTTTAAACGATATAGATAAATTAATATTACGTAATCCTACAAAATACGTTTAAACGATATAGATAAATTAATATTATGTAATCCCACAAAATAAGTTTCAACGATATAGATAAATTAATATTAAATTCCACAAAATATGTGTAATATATATATAAAGATAAACTGATGATTTTTACTATTGTATGAATAGCTATCCATTATAATCAAATGAAGCAATCAAACTTTGTTTTAACCACTTTTATTTTTTTACGCTGACCGGTTTCGGAACGACTGTTTCATGATGTTTTTAGTTTGTTTTTTAGTTTGTTTTGTTATTTTACTTTTTGTATTTCACGAGCTGCTTCTTGTGGGTATTTGTGGCAGATCCCCATCCAATAACCCCATATTCTATATGTGATTGGCAAATGTATTGGCGATGCAGGCACTTCATTATTAGGGATAAAACATCGGTACAGGGTGCTGAGAGTTATGCGGCTGAATTTTATGACAACCCTATTTTGAATGTTATGAGTACATACAGTTATGAATACAATGAAATGAGTTTGCAATTTTCATCATCGTGTGATGTGGCCTTACGGATTTTTTTCAGAACATTTTTATAAAAATCGATCTTTTCTCGAAGAAATTTGAAAAGAACAGTCTTGTGTCGGACGACTTTGCCGCCCCTTAGAATTAATTAATTGTATATCGGCACTTGTACGGGGCCGGAACCAGCAAACTAAATATTTGAATTGCATAACTGGTCCGGCCCCGCTAGCTAAACATTTTGTGCAATATGTGAAATGAATGTGGAATGAAAAATGACCAAATAAATTGCGAAAGCGAGATATCGTGGTGCGAGGGAGACAGGTGTTGACGGATAAACTTTCGCGGCGCTACTCAACACATAGGGGGTGTCTCAATAGTGTCGTGAAAAAACAACTTCGCGCTCGGTATAGCGCCTGGTTGGTGGTACAAATAGAGGCCGAAAACAGCAATTCGGCAGTCTAGGGTTTTTTTATCCAGTTACGATATTTTCCCTAAAAACTCATGAAGTGTAATAATAATAAACTCAGTTAATTAAATAAAACCATCAGATGGTGATAGTAATAAGGCCAAAGTGCCGCAGTGCTATTTAGCTAGAAAACGTTAGGGGTTTTTTTGTATAAGCCCCAGCTAGGTAGAGAATTACGAAAGAATCCGTAAAATCAAAAAAAAATCAAAATCAATTCGGCAGTCAACCAGCAACGCTCGAACCGACAACACCTCTGCTCCCTCAAACCTCTCTACCTCGCTCTACTTCTATTGACTTGCCTTCTTCTTTACTCCGACCACCGCTGACTCTGGACCCCCTCCCCCCCTCCGGACTACCACCACTCACTGGACTCAGACCCTTGCATCACCACGGTCAAGGCCCGCAGAACATCATTCAAGATTTTGCACAAAAGTGTATAAGGGATTTGAACAACTTTGAGGTTTGTACAAAACAGAGTTTTGTGCACTTAACAAAAGTCGGAATCGTTCCTCCTTGCAGAGGAAACGATAGATCGTGTTTCCCTCCCCTTCAGCCGTCTCCGCAGATTGGGATCAGCTGCCCCTACAGTTCGCCCGTGTACCACACGTCTGACACAAGTTTCATGGAATCAATGATATGCGATCGGGAAAAAAATATTCAGTGTACTATTTATGGGTACCATTCGCAACTGTCCAGAATGTCGAGACTTGTTAACTTAAGTCAGGTCTTTGAAATATTTGATACCATCTAAATGATTTTTGTCAGGCTTTATGAAATTAAAACTCGAAGATTCTCATTTAGAATGTCGAAAATCATGCTCTCTACCAAAACCTCGTCCAGGCTTTGACATGATTGTTCTCTCAAATGTATATTGTTGTCATTGCTTTATTCATGTATTGTGTATGTGCTGTTCCTTTTCTGTAGCTCTTGTTTATTTCATTTCGTGTTGTGTATTTTGTGTAATTGTCCAAATATATAAAATAATTTTCAAAAATACTCATTTCGCTCACAACATACGAATCATCTCCTTTTTTTCGCACGCAGAAATAAAGAAAACAAATAATATGAACCTCTAACCATTTTGTTTTAGAAAAAATCTTTATTTTGTGTGAATTATTTGTGTGAGTTTGAAATACTATTCCTTTCACCTTCTTTCCCGTTTCATCGAAAGGCCAGAGTAGGACACGTGAATCCAACGCTTCAGCCTCTAGGCAATATAAATTGTGAATTCGGGTCCGTGGGTTATTTACTGCGAGTCTGAAATCGACCGCGCAATTATTACGACTTTTGTAATTTGAGACCAGGAGCCCTATTCTGGTTCTTTTTAAGGAAAAGTTCTTATCCATTTTCTTAATCTCAAAGACTTCTTGCTTAACTGCGGAATTTCGGAGAGACATAGTAAAAAAATCCTAAACAGATTGTAAAGAGATTATTTAACACAATTCGATGAAATATCGTCAAGTGATACAAGGTTTTGAACCAAAACCTTTTTTTTTATCAATTACATTATATCATAATGCAGTTTAACCAATTTTTATTTTTATTTTCATGTAGCATAAATACGCCTTTTAACGAAAAATTACGTTTTGTAAAAGGGTACCTACCTCACAAGATACTAATGACCTTTTTATTCTGTCAATACTTATAAAAGTGACATTTGCCGCCGTGGTATATCTATGCCGCCGACTGCCGTTGCACATTGTTTTTTACTTGTTACATTGTTAACTTATAACTAACATTGTTTGTTACATTGTTAACTTATAAATAACATTGTTTGTTACATTGTTAACTTATGAATAAAATTGTTTATTACATTGTTAACTTATAATTAATTCCGTTTGATACATTGGTAACTTCCTTAATATTGAATTTCTCTCTTGTTAAAACTACGCAAATATTGATATTTTTAATGGATGTCATTCGCTGAATGATGGCTGACAGCTGTCATCCGAAATAACCGGAACCGCAGTAAAGCAAGAAGTCTTTAAGCCTTCATTTATTACTTTATAATTTTCCTCTCGTAATCTCTGTAACATATTTGCAGAAACTTACTTAAAAAAATTAACAAACCTACAAAAAACTTGACCTAATTTATAATTCATACACAAAACCATGTACAATGTGACCTTAGAACGGGGTACCCCAGAGAGGTCACTTTTTTTTCGACTTTTGTAAAACATAATACAGAAATAAATAGATCGAGGAAATGGGTAAGGAATTTTCTCGAAAAAGAACTAGAATTGGCCTCCAGGTACTTCAAAAGGTTTGATTACAAGTATGTTTACCTCTTTCCTCGAATGTAATTGACTTTATAATAAATGATTTTAAAAATATACTTAGTATTCACCACTTTATAAATATACATTGATATACCATATTACCACTTTATAAACATGTTTCGAAAGCGATGCTTTCATCGTCAGGAATATATTAATACAATATATTAATAATAATAATAGACTTTATAATAGTATCTAAATACTTTTTTTTCAGAATAAGCAAACGCATTGTGGATTGACATGATGTATTAAATAACAAGACACTTTGTTTTTAATCCACTTTTATAGTGGATTAAAAACAAAGTGTCTTGTTATTTAATAAATACTTTCTCTGGGATCATCTTGATCCTTATTCAAGGAGCAATTATGGACTGAATTCTCTTTTTAAGGGGATCCACTTCGTAAAATTCTAACGAAATCGTCCACTACTTATGCAGGTGACGAAAAGGTTGAAATTCCCGCTTAACATGTTGCACAAAAACTTCACCAAAATGCGTGCTTTATTTTATTTTGTAAAGCTCAGGCATAATTATTAAAATGTTTTTAGAACACATTCTGAAAAAAATAATTTACCAGAATGAACAATATGACAATATCTGAAAAAGGGTTTCTAAGTATGAGATTTTGCACTTTAAACTTTTTTTTTAAGTCTGTTACTTTATTTTTTCTAGGCATATAAAAAGACACACTAAAAATGGACGGTTAAACGAAAGGCCAAGGTGTGTTCTACTTGCAGTATTTAATTAAATCTACTATGATATTTCTAGGCCATCAAATTTTCAAACCAAAAACACATGATTTTTCATTACTTCGCATTACATCGCCTTAATACAATATTCAAGTATAGTCTTACTTACCTATAAAAGTTGACAAAAGTGGGGGCGCTGCCATCGTTTAAAGGGTGTTAAATTGCAAAACCAAGTAAATAATAATAATGTTGTTTTATTATCTTCTTTTTTTTTATAACAAAATAATAAATAATGATATCCTCACTGGGATTTCCCGTGCTGAGGATTTCATTTACAAAATATTAAATTACATTATATTAAAGTGATGAAAAATATAAAAATAATTGTTGGGTGAAGTGTTTTAAGTGCAGTTGAGTGGTTTAGGTGTTAGTCTGTATTTGGTGTTAATGTATTTTCTATTTCAGCTCTACCTATGTAACGTATCTAGTGTTTTATATGATTTTTAAATTTATTATGGTTTTCGTGATTTTTAAAGGATAGTGGGATTTTGTTGTAGAGTTTAGTACCAAGAAGTTTTTTTGTCCAAAAGTTGTGTTTGTGGTTCCTTGGCTTATAGGAAGATAAATATTAGTTTTAAAAAGCACAATGGTCCAAGTGCATATTTTTTACATTAACCAAACGGTGTTCAAAAGTTAGTGGCACTTACTGAAAGGAGTGATTCTATGAAAATTTTATGTTCAAACTTGGTTTCATTGTTTAACGTTTTGAAAAGAAGATAATTACGTGGAAAGGCGATTTTTTGGTATTTCGAAAATTTTATGTATCGAAATTACTATGAATTAGATAAATAAAAAAAATAAAACACAATCAAAGTCACAGATCATAATTACAATTTTTTTTTAACTCAAAAAATGAATTATGATCACGGACGTTGTAATTAAAACACTTGCATAACGTAATATTTGAACGGCTGGAGGTAAACTTCACGCGACACCTATTTTGGCATTAGCCTGTTCACTGCCTTCCACGTTCGTTTGGTATAATTTTGGTTGCGGTAATCAAATTATAATACATTTATTATGACCTACTCAACAAAATATTCGGTTTTTGCAAAGAAGCCGACCCTTTTTACTTATTTTTTATTTTATTCAAATTTGCGGCACGCCTAATTCACCTCCCCCTTATTTTGGTTTATTTTATTTGCGTGTTAGGGCATCTCTATGTATTATTTGCTGTGTGATTATGATGTTTTGTCTTGTTTCTTTAAAACGAACTGTTACTATCCTCAATAACTTCAGCCTCACAACATACCCCAATTGGGGATGCCATAATCTCAATGGCTCCAGACGGTTAGAAGCTGGGACTGGACTAATATTGGAATACGAAGAACGCTTTTCAAGGATTTTGGTGATTAGCTTGGTGTTGCCATAGTAATGACAATTTGTAGTTCCAAAATAATAAATATCTTCAATTAAATTCCAAAGCTATACTGTTATTAATTCACAGCAGAGGTAATTTTCTAAAGCTTTGTTGACGAGTGCAACTAAATCGTGCCGCACAAGAGTCCCAACTACCGGGAGCCACTGAGGCTATATCAACTGCAATAGGGTATGTTGTGATACTTAAAGTCTCAGGAGGGAAAGAAACGGTGGGAAGAGGGAGTTGATTGATTCACCACAGCGATTCTGAGAGCATCCACCATGATCAGAAGTGTGAATATAAGAACAATTCTCAAGCTTCCGGTAACAATTTTACTGTGATCGGGCGTTTGGAATCAACTTGGATCGAGCCAAATGTAAATAAACCAAATGCGAGAGGGGATATTAGACCTATCTGACCTCAACTTAATTTTATGATCCTTTTGAATAGCAGCAGAAGTGCTTTTTTGTGTCAAATGTCAAAGCTGTGCCCCCTGACAGCAACAAAACTGACAGTTGTTGAAATAATTAGAGCCACTGATGCCATTTGCACGTTGCCTGGCCTCGTGGGGCGGCTTGTCGCTACTTTAAAACCTATAAATAAACATTTCCCGGTAACTTTCCGTAATTAGGCACGCCGGACAGTAGACAGATGCTTACTAAAAGAGATTGATTTATGTGAATGCCGCACAAGTGTCCCTACTGCCAGTGGGACTATGGCATCCCTAATCGGGGTATTTTGTGAGGACGGTGTGAGTGTGGAGGAGAAGAAATTAGGTGAAGAGAGAGGTTGGGAAGCATCTGTTTCTTCAGATCTAGTCACCAAACGGAACGATTCGATTCTGAATTGTGGTCTTTTACCGGGGCGATACTGAGAATATCTACCACTCTGGGGGCTTACGATCGCATTGTGCATGCACCTGTTAACCTAACCTAACCTCACCCAACAATGTTCCTCTCCTTTTTTAATGCTCCATTTAGCCGATCCCCACATATGCTGATAGTTTTATTTTTGTATGTATATGAGCTGATGTTTTTTAATTTATCTTTATTTATATGCATTGGACGTGATTTTTTTTTTTTAATAAAGTTATGAAGTTGTGAATTCTTGTTCGTCGTTTGGGTACCATAATGGACTTGACAGTGAAAGTAATGCCTTGCGACGACTATTACTATCTCTAAACAAAGTAACATTCATTTGAAAATTATATTTCATTGCGAACATTTATTTTTTTTAAACGTATATAAATAATAAAGTTCTTAAGTAGGTACCTCTTTTTTTGCGACAAAAAAATTTTGCTGTCAATAGCTGTTTTGTTTTTCTCTCATTATACTGATTAAAATCTAAATATATTCTATTCTATGCTTAAAAACTTCTATTTTCTGTTATTCATTGAGGATTCTTCTCCCCTCAGGTCATACAGGAGCCACTTCTTTCAGCTGATTATCAGATATTTATACGCTTTTCTACCTAGCTGTCACTTGTTCTATTTTTTTGTTCTTTAGTGTTTGTAAAGAATGGAGGATATTTCTGAAAATATCCCTTCTGGACTCCCTAGAAAGCCTCCAGATCCCCCTCCTGACCCCCCCCCCCCCAGATGACAATACTTCAGAAATTTCAGACAGTGAATCTGTGATAGTAAATTCTTACAAAAAAAGAAAGTTTAGTCCATCTCCAAACATATCCGACCCCCCTTCAACTTCGCAGTCCACAGACCCAGTAGTACTTACAGCATCTCCTCCAACTAATTTTTACTCAGTTCATTCCCGTGGCCTATATATTGTGTGCGCTCAAAAAATCGAGCAGGGAAAAACTATTCATTCTCTTGAGTTTGGTAAATTTTAACAAACGCCAAAATTTTTTCCATTAAGCCTGGAGGTGTAAAAGCCAAGGGTCGTTTTCGAATCTCCGTTGAATTCCTGGCGGGGTTAGCCGCCAATTCATTTATTAAAAATATTAACATTTCATCAAATTCGAAATTTAACGCATAGATTCCTACTTTTAATGTTACCCGTGTGGGCCTGGTTAGAGGCATCTCGACCGATCTTTCCATCCCAGAAATTTTAGCCACTCTTACAACCCCTCAACATATCGGCAATCCAAAAAGACCAGAAGGCTAAATTACTAGGACTCCTCTAAGGGCATAATTTCCTGGAAACCCCCCCAATCTGTCGTGATCACCTTTGAAGGACAGTCTCTTCCCTCACACGTATATTTATTTTTCAACTCATTACTGATTGAAATTTACACTTATCCCACCACACAATGTTTCAATTGCTGCCGTTTGGTCACGCTAAAGCTGCATGCAGATCTCCGCAGAGATGTTTTAAATGTGGGGAAAGCCACACAGCTGACCAATGCCCTTCTTTATTCCAACCCAAATGTTTCAACTGTTCAGGCTTTCACACAGCCATCAACTGTTCTTGCCCAGAACAATCCCGCCAAAAAAAAAATTCTATGTCTTCTCAGAACTTATCCTTTCTCCTATCTTCTAAATTGTTCCCTCCTGTCAAAATATCATTTGCTGAGGCTTTATCCAGGAACCCTATATCCAACCCTTTCCAATCCTCAACAACAACTTCTTCTCGCTCAACTAAGTTCTCATACAAAAACCCTAACCCTAAAGCGGCTCCTGGATATGATCAGCAACAACACAACTCACTACTCTTAAATCCCAATGGGTCATCTCTTTCAAATGCCGTAAATGGTGGTGCAAACAATTCTAATCCACCCTCAACGAACTCTCTATACCTTTCTGAAAAACTTTCCCAGGACAATTCTTCATTTATTAAAACCCTTATTATGCTTATAATTAACCTAATTTCTTCTCAAACTAATCTACCGCCCAACGCTGCTTCTATTATTACCACATTAAAATCACTTTCTCAGAATGACTCCACAAGACGTGAGAATACTTCTGTTAAATAGCAGAATCGCCATCTCCAATAAGGATGACCTCACCCGCCTTCTGCATTTACACACAGAATCAATTGCTGGCGTCTCTGCGACTTGGTTTAAGCCAGCCCAACTCTTCAAGGTGAGTGGCTTCCAATGTCTGCGGGACGACCGCATTGATGATGGGATGGGCGGTGCAGCCATACTAATCAAAAACTCTCAACCCTTCACCCCTCTTCCCATTAAACCCCCAAATTCATCCTTCCAATTAGTGGCAGCTACTGTCGCTAATATTACATTTATATCTCTCTACATTCCCCCTTTTACCCCATTTGATCTTTCCTTTTGGGTCCACATGGTTGGCAAAATATATTCTCCTTTGGTTATTCTAGGTGACTTCAGCGCACACTCCCCACTGTGGGGTTATTCATCCACAGATTTCTTAGGAAACAAAATTATTGACCTTATGGACTCCTTGAACCTGTGTCTTTTAAATGACAGAGATCAAGTGCGGTGGACATATCTCTTTGTTCCCCATGTATCTTTACACTAATTTCCTGGAGAACTACCTCAGACCCCTGCGACAGTGACCACTATCCCATCATTTTGTATCTGGCTCAGCAGTTAGATACTAACCTCTTTAAAACTAAATCAAAATATATTACAAAGAAAGCCAACTGGTCCCAATTCAGAGAATCTATTCAGGCTCTTACCATCTCCCTTTCTATTCCTAATTCAGAAAATTTCACCTCCACTTATGAATCTTGGTCTGAGTCCATTCTTAAATCCGCTGAAAAGGCTATATCTAAATCATCTCCTGTAGGCACGAAGGCTCGCCCTCCCCCATGGTGGGCGGAGGAATGCCTTCGAGTATTGAAGGAAAGGAAAACGGCCAATAAGACATACTGCCAGTAGATGACAATGGAAAATTATTAACAGCCAAGAATACCCAAGCTATGGCTAAACGTGCATTTCGTTTAAAAAAACAGCTGGCTTAATTTCTGTACTAACATATCCCCTGCCCCTACAGCAGGGGAGGTTTGGTCGATGATTCGCAGATTTAGATCTTCCTTTTCCCTGCCGAAGTCTTCTCGCAATTCAGCAATTTGGATTTCTAACTTTCTTAGCAAAATAGCTCCCTCTTATGTCCCTAATCTTGACGAAGTACTTATTCCATCTTATATCCCAAATTCTTCTTCATGGTTAGATGCTTAATTTTCCATAGAGGAGTTAAGAAGAGCTACGGAAAACCTCAAAGACTCTGCTCCAGGTAGGGATGAAATTCTGAATATATTCATCAGAAACAATGATGACAATTTTCTCTCCTACTTTCCCTCTCTTATCAATATATTTCTGGATTCTGGTATTATTCTCCTAGACTGGAAAATCCTAAATATCATTCCCATTTGCGAGAGTAACAAAGATCCAAGTCTAGGTTCAAGCTATATACCGATTGGTCTCTCTTCAACTCTGTGCAAAGTATCTAAAAGGATGATTAAGAATAGATTAAACTGGTTTGTAGAAAAAAATCAAATCCTTTCCCCTTCGCAGTTTTGATTTAGAAAAGGTAAAAGTGCCCTTAATAACCTTTCCTCCCTTGTGACAGATGTTAAATTAGAACTTTCTAAAAAATAATATTGCATAGCGGTGTTTTTAGACACCCTCAGAGCATATAACAATGTTGTTATCCCCATTCTAAAAGAAAAAAAATATTGGCGATTGGCGTCCCACCCAAATTGGTCTAATTCATCATTAATTTGCTCTCCCAGAGAACTATTTTTGTAGATGGGCCTGAAACCTCTCCTCACATTATAGATATTTAAAGGACTCCCGCAAGGGTCTGTCCTAAGCTCTATTCTGTACAGTATTTATACTTTAGATCTGGAAAAATCTATTCATTTCATGTGCGACTTACTTCAATATGCTGATGACTTAACGTTCTACAAAATATCCCCCAATCTATTCATCGCAGAATCAGCAATCAAAAACGCTCTTAGAAATCTCTTGGCTTGATGAAATAGTAATGGCATTAAACTTTCTCCTTCCAAAAACAAAGTTGTCATCTTTACTCGTCGTAGAAAGTTCCCGGATATTCAGGTGAAATTTGGCGAGGAAGTCATCCCTATCTTTAAGGAAGTTAAGTTCCTGGGAATGTTTTTGGACTCCAAGCTTACTTGGAACTCGCATATAAATCATGTTATTACGAAATGTGAAAGCCATATCAATCCACTTAGATTTCTGTCCGGAGTGTGGTGGGGTTCCCACCCTGCCTCTTTAAAACTTCTTTACAATGCCCTCATCCGAAGCCACCTTGATTACGGATCTTGCCTCTTTGATTCAGTATCTTCTTCAAATTCTAATAAGTTAGATAAGATCCAGTCAAAGTCTCTTCGTCTTATTATAGGAGCCATGAAATCTTCCTCGATCAACTCCATGCAAGTAGAATGCTGCGAACCCCCCTTGCATATAAGGAGGCGATGTCTAGCAGAATAATATATTTTAAAAACATGCTCAATAACATCCCATCCCTTGATTCCGAAACTTCAATCTTTAAAGTATGGTGTTATTTCAAATCCATTTTCGAAAAAACACCCCCCCCCTCCTTCTACATGACTGCTATAACTCTTTCCTGGATATACTCGTCAATATCTATCGTAATCAATCTCTTCCCTTATACTCGTGTTCCTATGAAAGCCTTAATTTCTATCCCAAGGTTTCTCCAGTTTATAGGAATAAGCAAAAAAATAGAAACAATTCAGCTCAATCAAATAATGCAGAATTTAACAAAGTAATTGAAAACAATTGGCCAAACCATATAAAATTATTCACAGGTGGTTCCAAACTCAGTCAGGATTCCCATTGCGTGCCCAGTGTGTATGTTTCACACAGGAAGATGAGTCTCCCACACAAACTTCCCAAAGAATGCTCCATTTTCTTGGCTGAATGCATAACTATCATAGAAGTACTGCGCCTTGTCAAATCGCACAATATTAGAAACGCTCTCATTCTTTCAGATTCGCTTAGCTCACTACAAAAAATATGTTCATCCCCACTCAATTCTAATAGCGATTCCCTAATTTGCTCTATCAGAGACCTCCTGTATTTCATTTCGCTATCATATGCGTCAGTGGTCCTGGCCTGGATTCCGGACACCTAGGTATTACTGGAAACAAAATGGCGAATTCCATTGCTAAGGAAGCCACTGTTCACGGTCCGTTAAATGGTTAAATGAAATTCCTGTTCCAGTTAGAGACTATTTCCCTATTCTAAAAAGTAAAAACAAACTCCAATGGTCCTCCTCTAAATGGAA
>JAHDVE020005942.1:0-69527 GCA_022606495.2 Halesus radiatus | reverse complement strand
TAATGTGTGCCGGTAGAAGATGAACTATTCTACCAAATACACCAATTAGTGGGATGATTTTTTGTATTTCATTTTGTATTTTTCACTATCTAAAATTCCTAGGTTCTTTTCTTCTATTTGTAATGGTTTATGGATCGGCGTGGTGAACTTAAGATCACGTAACCAGTTTTTTTGAACATTAATTATTAATATGTTTTTAACTAGTCAATTATTTAATATATTGAGATCCAGTTGAGATTTTTTTAATAAAATTTCTAGGTTTTTGCCAAAGTAAAATATTGCAGTGTCATCTGCATACAAGAATTTAGATTTAACTGACATATATCATTTATATAAATTTGGAATAAAAATGACCCCAGTATGGAACCTTCAGGAACTCTATAGTTTATGCTATTAAGTTGACTGTTTTATCTCCTATGCTAACATATTGTTTTCTATTGTTTAGGTACGATTAGATAAGTTTAAGAGCAGGAACAGTTACACCTGTTTTTTTTTTTTATCAATATTTCATGACTCACGGTGTCTACGGTCTTTTGGAATTGCTGACATAATTTCCATTATCGATGCTGGTTCTAAGGTTATTTATGGGGTCATTAGTTGCAGAAATAGTGTTTAGCTTTTTTCAAAAACCGTATTGTTTAGCATATAAAAACGATTTTTTTAAGAACGTTATTTAACCTATCGAATATTACCATTTCATATATTTTTGATAAAATCGGCATGGCAGAAATGGGCCTGTAGTTAGAAGTTTAAGTTTTTGTAACATGTTTATGTATTGGAATAACCACAATGCATTAGCTGTATATAATAGTATTAGAATAATTGAAAAGGTATAGTATGTATGTATATGTTTAGCTATTAGATTAATGCGCAGTTGACGTTAAACACCTTCTTAATGCGATAGATAAGTGTAACCATTGTTTTATTATTGCGCTCGCAAATATCGCTATGCTTTTAACAAAATGAGTCAATTTGAATTCAAATACATTGAATGTCTTTTATACAAATGCAGTTAAGGGTACTCGTCTTTTTCAATAATATGTTTGAACAAGTGAAAATAGAACGAATAATAATTATCTGTTCTCGTAAACTTAAATATCTCATCTAAAGCGTGTTTACTAATTCGGGTGATTGATATAAAAATAAAACGAAACGTAATACGCGCTCGCAGGTGGAACATTTTAGAAAGAAAACACTTTAAGCACGTAATGCTTTTAAATATTGAAATGAATTGTTTATTAGCAGGTGTACACACGGAATATAAATGTAATAAATTGTTAATGTAGGTTTAAAACTAAAGTTCTTCAAAAAAATTAATTACAAAGATCATTTTTACGCTAACAAATGCGTTGGCTGAATTCTGAGTCTGAGCTCAATTCCTCGGATGACTAAGTCCTCCATCACAAAACACGCAAAATCTTCTGCTTACTGTGATGGCGGTAGGAGATTTTCAAATATAGATAGGTTATTCGTAACCAGGGGCGCTATTCCCGTTCTTTTTAAGGAAGATTCCTTAACTTTTTCCTTAGGGTTAAAGCCTTCTTACTTAACTGCGGTTCCGATTCTCTCGGATGACAGCTGTCAGCTGAATTCATCAAAAATGTCAATATTTGCGACGTTTTAAAAAGAGAAAAACTCAATATTAAGTATGTTAACAATTACGTTATTATTTACTTAAAACATAATTAGCTAGTAAAAATTATTAAACATTAGATAGATGTTGACGTTTTTGACAATTCACGTCAAGCGCAGCATTGAATAGAGTCGGGATGACCGGCCGAGTCCAATGAATTCGATTCCGAAGGCGGTGGACTCACTCCGAGTTCGCAAATCAGGATTCACTCGTTTCGAACTCACATCCAAGGAACGGCAAGGGTTTTGGATTGGAGTCAGAAACGAAAGGCGTCCCTATTCATTAGTATAATATGTACGATTTTTTATTATGGAACGGCGGACCTATGCGGACCGAAAGGAGCAAAGACTGAGTCCGAGGAATCGAATCCATGTGGCTAAACTCGGAATTATAACCAAGTTTTTAAAATAAATGGAATGATCCACCTCTTCGGTCGGCACAAATTCAAATATCACTTTTAGAACTAGAGACAAAAAGGTCATCACTATCTAATAAGGTAGGTACCTTTTTATAAAATGTGATTCTTAGTTAGAAGGCTAATTTATGATATTTAAAAATAGAATAAAAATGTATTAAAATGATTTATAATATAATGTAATTGTTTTTAAAAGCTTTACTTCGTAATCAATTTGTGTTTTCAAATAATCTCTTGACAATCTATTTAAAATCTTTTTACTATGTCTTACCGGAATTCAGCAGTTAATCAAGAAGTCTTTAACCCTAAGGAAAAATGAAAGGAAACTTCCTTAAAAAGAACGGGAATGGCGCCCCTGGAAATGTTTATCGTTTAAATATACAAAGCCTGTCGCAAAAGTATCGAGAAAAAAAATCCTGACTGCACTAGAAGGGGTAGCGGGATGCGAAGAGTGGTCGGGATAGTAGGGGGTAGTCGCAGCTACCAAACGCGCCGCTGCTCAGTCCTCTCCGAGCAACGGTAGAGTTAGCACAGTGATCCGCGTAAAGTGTGTTTTGTCGACGCGTCGGAAATCAAGATGCAACGTTTGCTGGAGCAGCGGGCAGCCATCAAATACTGGGTTTGGCTGAAAACAACCGGTATTGAGACCCTGGCCATGATTCGGGAAGCCTTTGGAGATGAAGCCATGTCACAGGCAAGATTTTAGCACAAACAATTCCAAAACGGCCGGGAATCAAATGAAGACGATGTGCGCGTAGGACGACCGTCAATTTCCAAAACTGATTACAACGTCACGAAAGTTAGGGAAGTGTTACATTCTGAGTGTCCATCCTTAAACCGTTGCGCGAAAGGATTCCCCGAGTTCGAAAGGAGATCGCCAACACCTAGATTTTGCATCACGACAATGCCCCCTCACACTCAGCTCTCGTTGTCCAGGAGTTCCTCGCTAAGCAAGGTGTGGCGATCCTGTCCGCCGCACAGTCCTGACTTAGCACCACCGGACTTCTTTTTCTTCCCACGCATCAAGCGAAGCATGAAGGGACGCCATTTGGAGACGTTGGATGGGGTCAAAACCGCTTCGACGCAGTGTTTTAAGGGAGTTCCGTCTTCTGTCTTCCAGGGTGCCTTTCAAGACTGGAAGAAACGCTACCAATAGTGTATTAACGCCCGAGGGGCGTATTTTGAAGATTGTTAAGTCTTTGTACGTTTATTGGCAATAAATTGTCTGAAAAAAAATTTCTCGATACTTTTGCGACAGACCCTGTATATATCTGGTTTCTTTTGTTTTATTGTTTTAAATTTTAATGGTTGCTGCAAATAAAATAAATAAATACATAAATACAATTCATCTCAATATTTTTAAAGCATTTCATTTTAAAAGTGTTTTTTTTTTCTTTCTAAAATATTAAAATAGCGCCATCTATGAGTGCATATAACGTATCGTTTATCCTTAATAACGTTTTCTTTGAAAATACTATCGATTATTATAAAATATTACGATTTCATGCATTTTGTTTTACAAATACGCTTTCCCTATATTGAAAAAAAACGTATTTATACATTTGAAAAAAAAATCTGCATTTTTTATTCCTTCTGTGTAATAAGTGTATTCCGACATGATTACCTTTATACTTGATATTTATACTTGATGTATCGATAGGTTTTATCTCGGTGATTGAGAGATTACTACTTATAACTGAGAGCAGGTTAATTTTAAAGGATTAGGGCGATGATTATCTACTTAAAAACATTTTTAATATTTTAAATTGTGATAACATTTGATCACACAATATAAATTTTATAAAACAAGCTGTCATTGATATATCGATTGAACACTATTAATCCGGAACATACCAAAATGTATTATTTTGAGATACTCAATGTTTTTCATATTCGCGTACGTCAAAATATGTATGCAAAAATGTCAACATTTATTAGTTCTCACTGTTCTTTTCTGTTTGAAATTGAAGTGCTTAGGATAGTGGTCGGTTTATGGTTTGGTTTTTTGTTTTTGTATTTTTGTTTTGTTGGAGGCAGTCATCAATTTCTGAATGGCCCTAGCCGGATCCCGTGTGTACTTCCCGATGGAGCAAGCTTGGTGGTGGCGGCCTTTCCGTCTCCCCGGCTTAGTGACATGCTCCCGGCCGCCCGGACCCCTCCATATCCCTAGGGTCTCAGGGTATTTTTTTTAAGGGATAATCCTGACCACTGGCGCAATGTCTCCTGGGAAGGGTGGCGGGTACAAGAATCCACCTACCACTGTTTCAGAGGAACTGCCCTGGTGTCCTGGCAACGGCTCGCCTTAAGTACTCTTACTTAATCTGTTTCGTTTCTCGCTTTTACTGTTTTTTATGTTCATCTACGGACCACGGACGAGTGGAGCAGAGCCACTTTTGTCGACCGTACGTATGTACTAACCTTTCTGGGTTGTGGCATTTTACTAACCCCCTTTTAAGCTAGTGCTATGCAGGGACACTTGAGGGTTTAGAATCATTTATAACCTTAGCTTCGTTGAACGAAAAAATTAGAGTCCTTGACGTGCACCCTGAATTACTTATACCGGGGTGGGAAAGTGATGGGTAACCTCCACCTCAACTTTTGGGTACCCGGAATTGCTCGGTGCGGTGGATGGTTTGGAATAAAGTTTTTAGGAAAATTCTAGTAAAGGAGGTATAATATTGTAAGGTGGCAGTAAAACTCTCTTTTTATATTATGTAAACCACCAACCCTGTAACATTATCAAGTAAACACTTTCAGGAAACGTTACTATGTAAACATGTAATCGCAATATGAACGCTCCCGTTTTCTACACAAGCACTGTTGTACACAAGGAGTGTATTATTTAAAAATATATTTGTACAGGTTTTAAAAAAAAAAATTTTAGAAATAAAAATAAATTATACGTATGTCTCCATAAAAGCCTTATGTCAGCCTTCCTTACAATGTGTACTCCAAAATACATCATCTGGAATGCAGAATGGTATCCGCGAACGTTTTTAGAGAAATCTTTTATTTTTGGCGTTGTCCCCAACAATAATTTTAAGTTATTTTGAAAGACAAATGTTTGCGGGTTACGATTCACCAATTTTATTGATCCAATAAATGATTAAAAGCTGATTTATATATAACAAACGAATATTAATCTGATACTTAGCTGAAAATAGCACAGTTTGTTCTTATTAGTGCCGGGAAGGTTTATAGAGTAGTTTGAATGAAATCCAATATGTAGAACTATTGCAATAACGTTTTAAAATTAATATGAAAAACATTAAATCCGCCATGTTGTATTGAGATTACCCCATAGATATACCATTCTGGTTAACCACAGATTACTTTTTTTATATGAATGCCGCAAAAGAGTCCCAACTGCTCCCAACCGTCTGTAACCAGTGAGATTATGGCATCCCCATTTGGGGAATGTTGTGAGGCTGAAGGTATTGGGAAGGGGCAGAGGAAGGTGGAAAAATACCTGGCTATTCAGATCTGGTCACCAAACATGGCTAAAAGCCATTTCAAGCAGCGTTTAAATTCTGAACGGTGGTCTTTCACCGGGGCGATATTGAGAATATCTTCCACTCTGAAACGTGGGCAAATATACTATATATTATTTTTAAATTAATTAATTGTGAAACAGCACAAATTAATTAAATAAAATTTATTTGCGCACGCCGGGATTTGAACCCGCGACCTTCGGATTCGTACTCGAGAGCCTCACCCCTCGACCATGGAGGCCGTCAAAATATTAAAGGCCGTATGTATTCAAAAGAAGAGCGTTTGTTTAGGTAGAATATTTTTAAAATGGAAAACAAAAGCAGGTACCTAGTTAAGAACTATATTATTTAGACATATTTTGAAAAATTAAATGTTTGGAATGAAATAAAATTTCCAAATGCTTCTTTGTTTCTTTATTTAGAAATAGTAATAGTTGTCACAAGGTATTACTTTCGTTGTCAAATCAATTGTGGCACCCAAACAACAAGCAAGAATTCACAACTTCATAACTTTATTACAAAAAAATATTTAAAAAAACCCCAAGTAAGGACGGGCACACGTCAGCTACTTAGCAATAAATTGAACCTGTTTTGGAACATTGATCGTTTAATGGATAGGTCTTGCCTTATCTCCATTATTTGATTGATTAATTTAATTTTATCTTGTAATTAGTAAAAAATGATCAATTATTAGTACGCAATGATACAAATTAAATAATATATCAAGGAAATGACTTATAGTCAATACACAATCAATTAAAAGTAAGTCGGTATTATTTTTTTTTATCGAAATTATCGATCACTTAAAAGCTTTGTGAAAAATTTTATGGAAATAAAGATTTATTAATTTACGTATCTAATTTTTATGAAGCCATAATTTGTAGGACAATGAATCAGTTAACAGGTGTTGTATTAGCATTTTTCTTCGCTGTGGTTAGTGCGGAGATTTTAAAAGATGGTAAGTTGAATTAAAATTTTTGTAATTATAATTAGTTATTTGATAAAACACTGGTTTACAAAATTAAACTACCGTGAGGTAGAACTTCTAAGCAAATTTTATATTCGTTTCAAATTGTAAGTAGGTGTTATTGAAATACCGAGCTACCGTCATTTAATACTTCCGTAGTGTGCATGGATAAATTTTCTATTAGTAAAGTGTCTGTTTTATAATAACTTAATTTTTTTTGTAAAACGATATTTGTTAATTTTAAACAAATTTTATTATTCAATTTAAAAATCGGTTTAAAAAAAAATGAGTTCAGCTTGGTAATTATTATTAAGGGTGAGAGCCGTTTCGCCTTCCGAAGGCATTATCAAACTGTCTTCGAAGTCTGTCTTTGAAATTGTCTTCCGAAGGCATTATCAAACTGTCTTCGAAGTCTGTCTTTGAAATTGTCTTCCGAAGGCATTATCAAACTGTCTTCGAAGTCTGTCTTTGAAATTGTCTTCCGAAGGCATTATCAAACTGTCTTCGAAGTCTGTCTTTGAAATTGTCTTCCGAAGGCATTATCAAACTGTCTTCGAAGTCTGTCTTTGAAATTGTCTTCCGAAGGCATTATCAAACTGTCTTCGAAGTCTGTCTTTGAAATTGTCTTCCGAAGGCATTATCAAACTGTCTTCGAAGTCTGTCTTTGAAATTGTCTTCCGAAGGCATTATCAAACTGTCTTCGAAGTCTGTCTTTGTAAATCAAACCGTCTTCCCAGATAATGTGTTCATATATTTTTACATATTTTATGAATCTATCATAAGTAGTTTCTTGAGAAGAGCTAATTATATTCAAAGAAATGTATTTTTTTCACGTATGTTATAAAATATATATATATATACGAGTATAATAAAGAAATATAAAAATGTTCTTGAATTTTGTTTATATTTTCAAACTCGACAAGTCAGCGTTCTTCCTAATAAAATATAAATTGAAAAATGATTTTTTGTCCGTCTGTCTTCGATTTTCTCGAAAATTACTCGACCGGTATCGCTGAAAATAGCACAGTTTGTTTTCATTAGTACCTGGAAGGTTAAGAAAGTAGTTTGAATGGAATCCAATATGTAAAAATGTTGCTGTAACATTTTAAAATTAGTATGAAAAACATTGAACTCGCCATGTTGTATTGAGGTTAGCCCGTAGATATACCACTCTGGTTAGCTACAAATTAGATATACAAAAGAAGAAGGTCTGTTTCTGTAGAACATTTTCAAAATGGAAAACACAAGTAGGTACCTACTTAAGAACTTAATTAATTAGAAATATTAAAAAAAAAATTTATTTGGAATGATATATTTTTATTTAGAGATAGTAATAGTCGTCACAAGGCATTACTTTCGCTATCAAATCAATTATGGCACCCAGCTGTCAAGCAAGAATTCACAACTTCTTGAATTTATTTTTAAAAAAATCCCTATCAAGGCCGGTTACACATACATACACAGTTTCAATGTATTTCAATTTTGGAATAACTTATTGAAACTTATACATCCCATTGTCATATGTTTTTAATCATTAATGATGATATTAACAACTCTCAAAATGAAACATGAAACAGAAAAGACGAAGAAAAGAAAAATATATTGTCAGCAACTGGGACTCGAACCCAGGACCTCATAGTCTATTCGGGACCCTGCGCTCTAATCCACTGAGCTACAGCTACTCTAATCCATCCCGGCAATTTTATCATTTCTAGAAAAGTCTAGAAATGTCAAGCAAAGGCTTGCCAAGCGAATTTTATGCCTATTACCTAGATTCGTGGTGACAAAAGACACACAGCTTGTAGCAAATATTTGTATCAAATGATTATTTTTTTTATATTTGTAATATTATATAGGTACTAAACAGCGTTGATTCATGTAATGTAACTTAATTGGTAAAGAATAAGTTATTTTTATTATATCATATCAACAACGACTGAATGTTTAAAAAAAAAAAAACTTAAAAAAAATCGTTAATCTAAATAAATAGCGAATCATTTGTTAATAATGAGATTATTTCTTACAAGAGAATTTCTGAAACAATTTTTTTAGAATTTTTGAAAAATACCCATTAGTACTGAAGATAGCCCTCAAAATGTTGATAATCTCGTCGGCCAGCCGCAAACTCAAAAATGACTGGCGCGGCCATAGATATTAGAGGTGCCCCAGTATCCATTACTGCCATTCGAATTGCGAATTGTACTGAATTGTTATTCGTGACTAATGGTATATGTAATTCCCGAGTTTACTTTGATAGTTCATTACTACAGTTGTTCAGATCTTAACGTCATTTTTGGAGATTTTGGAAGAGTAATGTTTCCGTATTAACACTTTAATTATAATATATTTTCATAAAACAAAATAAAATTAGAAGAAAACCTCATTTCGCAGGACGATTGTATTACTTTAATGATAAATATTGTGGTTTTAACCAATGACATAAGACAAACAGTTTTAGCATGGTGCTGGTACATAAAGTGCATCGATAAAAATTGTTCGTTAATTTATTACGAGAAAAAAAAATTCATATTTTATAAAATGTTACATAATATTTTGTAAATATTATACAAGTGTTTTAAGGTTAAAAAAAACAACGGTCTGCACCATTCGTTGATATAAAGACTTATGTATCAATAAATAAAATTCTTATAATATTCTTGTAGAGAAACGAAAGAAAAACAAAACCCAGCAAATCATTCGAGCTATCGGCACGAGAACGTGTCCTGAAAACTACCCGTTACTTGCGGAAATGTCAATTATTCTGTAGAAATTAATTGACATCAAAATACGATATATCCGAACTCCATAAAATGGTTACTCACTCCACTGAGAATTCCCGGAGACTTGAAAAATAAGGACATACGTACTTTTTCCTTCACTTCCTGAAATAATAAAGTCGTTTTGATCTGAACATCTTTTCAACATCCAAAAAAATCTTTTTAGAGATCCAACACCAGCATCCGAGCCACCGTCAGACCACAGTGGGACCACAGGAGGAGCTGGTCCAGAGCTTCTGGCACGACAAGGCCATCAAGTCCCTGAAGGAGCACCTGAACAGAGAGTACCCCAAGCAACTGGCCAAGAACATCGTCTTCTTTCTCGGGGACGGCATGTCGCTGACCACGGTGGCTGCAGCTAGGATCTACATGGGGCAGAAGGAGGGAAAAGTTGGGGAGAATGAGAAGTTGTCCTTCGAGAAATTTCCAGCAATTGGCCTGTCCAACGTGAGTCTTGTCGACAATCTCCTAAATATTATCGTCTTATTTCATCAGCCAGATTTTAGATTAATTTCAACGTTTTCTAAGATATTGGACACATTTCAAGCCAAAGCGAAATCGCAATTAAAGTTTTTTTTTTTGGAATATCTTATTGAAGCTAAATTAATCATGAAACCTAATTAATCATGAAACCGAAACGATCGAGAAAAGAAAAAAAAAGAAAAAAACGGATCGATGTATCCGAGACACTATCTAAAAATGATACGAATAAATTCGGGTAGAACCTTATAGTCACGATAAAAATGTAGCAGCCAAAAATTAAACCTTTTTTTGGATTTCAGACATACTGCGTGAATGCCCAGGTGGCCGACTCCGCCTGCTCCGCCACCGCCTACCTCGGCGGAGTGAAGGCCAACGACGGAACCATAGGCGTGTCCGCCTCCGTGCAGTACCAGGACTGCGGTGCCATGAACAACGAGACGCACTTCGTTGAGTCCATCGCTTACCAGGCCTTGAAAGCGGGGAAGAGCGCTGGTAATTTATATTATTTTACACACTCTCATGCAACATCCTGATAATTGAAACCCTTCCCTCGCAAATAAAAAAATTAAACACATTCTAACGCCTGACACTTCGCCGAATGGATTGCATTAAGGCAGTAAAAAAATAGTTTTCATACATTTAAAGTTGAGGAGTTATAAAAGTTTTGACAGAAATGAGGAAAGACGTAGACAAAATAACGCAACAGCTAAATTCAAGATCCTGTCTATAATGTCCTTCGGACTGATGGCATTTTAAACAATGGAATCATCGTCGCGATAATATATTTATTTGTGTTTTTTTCTAAAACATTGAAGTGATTTTTATAACGTTATAATGTTTAAATGATTTTTATTTCAACATTAAAATATTCTTCTCCTTTTTATATATGTTTTTGTCTTACTTTGAAGTTGGTTCTCATTTCTGATTTAAATTGTGCTTAAAATCCTTAAATTCATTTTGACCGCAGATTTGAAAAATATTCTTAGATGCTTTATTTATATTTTTCCTTGGATTATTTTCATGACGTGCTTCTTAAGAAACAAACAGAAACACAATCCTTAAATTTGATACCTTATTGTACCTCTGATTATCAGGAATCGTCACTACAACTCGCATCACCCACGCTTCTCCTTCAGGAGCCTATGCGCACACATCTTGCAGGAATTGGGAGAGTGACGCTGATGTCAGACGGGATGGCGAAGACCCAACAGAATGCAGAGACATCGCCTACCAGCTAGTCAGGAACAAACCAGGAAGCTTGTTCCAGGTAAGTAAATCTATTCGGCACAATATCAGAAAGTCTCTTTCGATGTCATTTCCAAAGACGAACGGTGCAAGTTTTTGGTCCCTACCGAAATTTTTATTAATTAGAAATCATTTTTGAAACATGCTCATCACACTCTTCAGTATGCTATTATGAACGTTTATATTTGATTATAAATTACTTTATTTTATCATTATTATCATAGAAGCATTCACACCCTTGCTATTAATAAAGCATCGGTCACATAGCGATTTCGACGCCACTACGTTTCCGAGATGAATAATCGTTACTTTTTCTAGTCGCTAGTAGAGTCACACAAGTTTTGTTTGTTTGTTTGTTTTTGTAGCTTTATTTAGATGTAAGCAAATTTTCATACATCTAGTAATAAAAAACATATAAGATACATAATAAAATAAATAGTCATAAAATTGTAAGTGATATATAAAAGACCTCGCAAAAAATGGGTTTGGGACTGAATTAGCCGAAGACAAAAAAAAACAAACCCAAAACAGAAAAAAAAAACACAATGTAAATAATAATCAAAACAAACCAAAATGTCAGCTGTTATCGTTGATATCAGACGATGGGACAATAGAAATGCGCGGTGGGCTGGTGGTGAAGACACGCGAAAGCAGTACCGCCATAACGGCGAAAACCGTCAACGAGTTCACATGACTGCCGAAACCGCTGGTTTATCATGATCAGAATTACTGATGTTCTAATCGAATCCCGCCAATATTTAAAAGCTGCTAATTGAGTTACTCGCAGCGAATACCTGGTCGCACGAAGCGATTGAGGCCTAAGTGTATATTTTACAAAACAATACAGTTCCCGGTACTTACCAGCTGACTTGTGCGGTGGTTTTCCACCACATCCGTCAACAGTGTTTATTGTTTAGGACTACCAACGTCTCTTCGCCATTTGGACTTATTACAGAGCAGTTTCTTCGGTTGTCAACTATCATCCATCCGTGTTGCATGTCATATTCAATGGAACCATCCCAGTTTTATAAATCTAGTCACTGACTACGGATAATTTGACAAAATGATAATTTCTGCTTTCGATTGTTGTTCCAATCCAACATTTACACTTAACGTTTTTTAGGTTATCTTAGGCGGTGGGCGCAGTAAATTCTTCCCAGTGGCAGAAGGAGGTCAGCGACAGGACGGAATAAATCTTGTTGAAGATTGGAAGCAGGGTAAACAAGCAGCAGGAGAAAGCTATCAATACATCGAGAACAAAGTAGACCTCCAGAACGCTGTAGCAAATGGTACAGAAAACATTTTTGGACTGTTCCAAAATGATCACATGGACTATCACCTTTTATCACGAGAGACTCAACCCACACTCGAGGAAATGACAGAAGCTGCCATTGAAATTTTGTCCAAAAATGAAAACGGATTCTTCTTATTTGTTGAAGGTAGGACTAAAACATTTAAAATACGATATTTATGATGGACTGCTTTGTCCATCCTGTACGGCCAGAAAAATACCTTATCTCGTTCACAGAGTGAATAAACGTTTAAAGTAAATATTTCCTCTTTTATCAATATAGATTTCCTTATTGTATAATTCATTGAAAAAACAATCAAGCTCATATTTTCATAGAAAAATCAATGCTCCAAGGTCCATAGCTCAAGATGGAATATGCTGTAAGGGACTTATTCGTTAAATAAAATTTTACTGCCTCATTAATGGATCAGCTATTACATTAACTATTTGATTTATTACCGAGACTGTGATACCACACAACTCCCAACTAGTCCCAACTGCTCCCAACCGCCTGGAGCCGGTGAGATCATGTCATCCTCAATTAAGGGAATGTTGTGAGGCTGAAAGTATTGAGGAGGGGAAGGAAATGGTGAAGAAGAAGGTGGGGAAGTACTGGGCGATTCAAATCTAGTAACACGGGTAAAGCCATTTCAATCATCTTTTCGACTCTGAATGGTGACCAGGGAGAGACTGATAGTATCTACCACTCTGGAACGTACCGCAAATATACTACATTTTACTTTAAATTATTAAATTCTGAAATCAAATAAAATTTATTTGCGCACGCCGGGATTTGAACCCGCGACCTCCGGATTCGTAGCTAAGGATCGTAACCACTCAACCACGGAGACCGTTAACAAATCATCACTTGTCAAAAAACTGATTTCTTACGGACTTCTTGCATCGTTGTGTTCGTGGATTGTCGACTTTTTGAGGGAGACATTGATTCAGACGGTTGCCGGCGGTTTCATCTCTTCCTCGCATTCAATAAATGCGGGCGTCCCATAGGGATCGGTTCTGTTGCCGACTTTGTTTTTGATGCACATCAATGACCTTTCGATATGTGCGCCAATTTATTGTTACGCGGATGACAGTACAGTACACAATAGCTTCTTGTTTTAGGAGCTTTAGTTGATAATTATATTATAAAAATCAAAAAAATATATATTTCCAGGGGGCAGAATCGACCACGCTCATCACGACACGAAAGCCCAATTGGCTTTAGACGAAACCGTTGAGATGGCAAAGGCAGTTGACAAGGCATTAGAGATGACAAACTCCAATGACACCCTTATTGTTGTGACTTCCGATCACAGTCATACCATGACTTTAGCTGGATACCCCAGCAGAGGAAACGACATCTTGGGACCATCAGATCTCGACTTTGCCGGAGATACTCTGGACTACATCACCCTCAGCTACGCTAATGGACCTGGATACAGGAAGGAAATTGTCAATTTGCAGACTTTACAAACGTCTCGTGTTGATGTTGCTAAAGAACCCGACTTCATTGCTAGTAAGAAATATTTCAGTGATCAATCATTTTTATACTTGACTCAATTTTTTTTTTGGATGTTATATCTTTCATAAAATATTTAGCCATTATATTTCTTTCCATATGAATTTTCCAGAGTACCGAAATGCTTATGTCTGATCTGCCCTCTCGGCAAGATTACGAGAATGTAGTAGAGGCGCCTACCTCCCCGTTCTTTGTGTCGCCTCGCTTGCTCTACGTCCCGTGTCGGATTTTTTATAGCTGAAAGACGCTAAGCGAACTATTATCAAGTAATGGTGCGGAGGTGAAGAGATGCTGCCATGATATTTGCAATGAACAGATGGAGACACTTATTATACAATTTGTTACAATTTAAACAAAAATTGGACTATCCGAAGGGGGTGAAAATAGCATTAGGGGTTTCTTACCTTTGGAAAAGTTTTACCAAAGTCTCAAAATGAGTAATCATCTTTACATGATATCATCGTTATCCATTAGACATTAGGTATTGAACTGTACTAAATATACTATCTTACCAGTATCCTTTAAAGACTTCAGAAAGTCGGAGGAAAATTATTTTGTCCCTGCTAGTATCTGTTTACTAATTACAATACTTATTTACATGAAAATCTCGTATTTTATTTTTATAACCGTTAAAAAACGGTATTTCTTCTTTCTTGTAACATAAAATATTTTTTTTTTATTTAAATGTATTCGTCTGTTCTGGGGAGACAACTTTTAATATTTACATCGAGTTTTTATAAATACATAAAAAAACATTATCTGGTAAGACGTTACCAATTACAAAAACATAAATATGCAAAAAACAAGTCGGTGGGTAATTACGAAATTACACTCAGCTGGCACATGCCGCAAAAAATGCGGCGAACGGTCTTAATATTAGCTTTAACGATTTCTCAGACTAATATCTCGGTTTCAAAACGTTTTTAATGATGCTTTATTTCATAGGTAAAATAGTCCCCCCCTCATTAATGTTAAAACTCAAAATTCTGAATTGATTTGTCTATATTTTTCAGGAAAGCCAGAAGTATTATATCCCGGAATGGTACCCCTCTCGAGCGAGACCCACGGTGGGGAAGACGTTGGAGTGTTCGCCACCGGCCCTTGGCAGCACCTCTTCACCGGAAGCTACGAGCAGAACCTCATCCCGCACATGATGGGCTACGCAGCCTGTCTCGACGAGGAATTGTACGAGTGCTCCAAAACTGGACATTAAGCCATCACCAAGCCGATCTGAGAAGTTTTATTCCATTCGGAGTAGTGGGCATTGCCGCAATAAATGTGATATTATAACCATCAATTATTAAATTTTGAACCAATTTCAAGCATTTCTCAATACACTGAATACCTACCTTTAATCATAGTTGAATTTTTTTACATAAGAATATTATAATATCACCCATAATCTATATATTTACATCTATATATATATATATGTAGAGAATTGTGTCTGCGGGTGGGTATATTTTTTTTATAAAAATGCGTGATAAAATTTTGATACACTTGTCATTCAAAACAAGAGGAACATCACTGTCTGAGATTTTAAAAACCACCCATCCCCCTTTCCCACCCCTGAAAGCAGAATTTGGTACTTTTGAGGAAATTTTCCTTACCTGACGTTCAAAATAAGAGGAAAATTTCTAGGTAGGGGTAGCACATCACGACCTGAAAACTTTACTCCAAACTATTCTTAACCTCGGGCAACACCGGCTAATTAAACATATGAGTGCTCTCAGGACTGCATACGAGATAGGTGGTATGACATGTGGTTTGAATAATTTTATAGGTAGGGCAGTTGCAACTGATGCAAACAACACATTTTTCGGAGTTTGCCTACTGAAGGGTATTTATTATTGTAAGGTATTACGCTTTCTTATTGTTATCAGCGAGAAAGGAATAAGAGGACGAGAGGTGTTTCAATCACCGAATCGCCGCTAGACAGTGTTGGGAAACATATTTTCTCTTTATTTTAGATTAATCGATTTGTCATTAAAACCACTAATGTTGTAAAAAGAATGTGGTTAAAAGTAAAGCGATCCATGCAGATATTACAATTTGAAGTTTAGAATTAAATTGATTAGCACTAGAACATCCATATAGTTCTTCGTCAAGGCACATGGCATATCCCATCAAGTGAGGAAGGAGGTTCTGTTCGTAGCTGCCAGTGAAGAGATGCTGCCATGGACCATGAGCGAATACTGCCACGTCCTCTCCTCCGTGTGTTTCACTGCTCAGTGGAACCATCCCCGGGAACCTCGCCTGAGGCTTCCCTAAAAAAACAAGGAAACGAACCAATGACTAAACAATTAAACAGGTAAAAAGGTAAATATTCAAATGGGTAAACAGGTTAACGAGTATTTTCTTGAATAGTTTTTGGGATATTATGCCGTGCTGTGCTTCTTCCTCATTTAGCCAACGTTTCAGACAGCTCAACGGTGTCCATAATCAGCACAGATTTGCAGATTGTTGTGTAGTTTGCATCTATGTATGTAGAAGTGATACCGTGTTGGGCGCGATAATTCTGCTAGGGCCGGTACTTTAAAATAATAATAATAATTTTTAGTATAATTATTAATATGGTTTTCGGCAATGCGTTTTAGTGTAGCCGTTCAAATACCGGATACATAGAACTATAAAGTCTAGCTCCATCGTCCCTTTTATAATAATTTACAAATCTGTCCTGATGATGAACACTGTATTACTATTCTAAACGTTGGTTAAAGAAGAAGGAAGCGCAACAGGGCATAATATCATGAAAAAATCAGGTTAAAGAGTATACATTCAGGGGTTTCAACTTCGGATTATATGTTGCCCAATCGAAATATCAACTACCTACCGAGAACATAAGAAATGCCGGCTGAGATACAAAATGAATAGGTGAACTTACTTGCAACAAAATCTGCTTCTTTGGCGATGTCAGGGCGTTCTAACTGATGTGTTTGCTCGTTCACTTGTTCCGGTCTGTAACCTGGACCATTGGCGTAGCTCAGAGTGATGTAGTCCAACTTATCATTGGCAGTGTTAAAGTCTGCGACCCCCAAGATGTCGTTTCCCCTGTTGGAGTATCCAGCTATGGTCATCGTATGGCTGTGGTCGGAAGACACAACAATGAGCGTATCGGCAGAATCAGTTAGGTTCAAAGCCTTGTCCACTGCCTTTGCCATTTCAACAGTTTCATCGAGGGCGAGGTGGGGTCGTGTGTCGTGATGAGCATGGTCAATCCTCCCACCTAGAATGTAAATATATAATTATTATTTCTTATCTAATAATAATATGGTTATAGGTAACTACTATCAGGTTATCGCCCCACTCTTATATATGGTCACCATATCTGGATGATGAACGTGACAGCGCGTCGTTATAAGATCCAAATCCATTTTTTAAATTGCAGGAGTCACAAAATAGGATCGATCGAGAAGCTCAATGATCCAAAATTACTTGACATCAACCCCACGCTCCTCTTTATTTCACAAATGGGATGGGTTGAACATATACTCAGAATGTTAGAAGAATAACTTCCGTACAAAATTTTCGTGAGAATTCTTCAGGAAGATGTCCAATTGCCGTCCCAGAAAAGCTGGGGAAAGCAGCCCTAAAGGCCGTGTATGGTTTGCACGTGCAGTAGACTTTGGCCACAATAGTAGCACAAGAGAGGGACGCCTAGAGGCACTATAATGAAGCGACAGTCGTCTCGACTCGACTAGGACAACCTGATTTTTTTTATGAGTGAGAATGGCGTAACAGACCCACCTTCAACAAACAAGAAGAATCCATTTTCATTAGTGGACAGCACCTTTATGGCCGCTTCTGTCATGTCTTCCAATGTTGGTTGAGTTTCTTTTGCCAAAAGATGATAGTCCATGTGATCATCTTGGAAGAGTCCGAAAATGTTTTCGGTTTTATTAGCTACGGCTGCCAAAAGTTCCGCTTTGTTTTCGACGTATTTGTAGCTGCCACCGGCACTCGCTTTGCCCTTCTTCCAGTCATCGACCAGGGTCTGTCCATCTAGTCTCTCGCCTCCGTCATTAACTGGGTAGAACTTTTTACGACCACCTCCGAGAATCACCTGTAAAAAAATATATTCTTTTAAAACCATTGGAATCACTCAAATCTTATAATATTTACTTTATGATACCTAAGATGGTAATCGATGTTACCTAGCTTCTTTAACTTTCAACAACTCCGAGTACCGAAAATCAAACTTGAATTTTAGTTATCTCTAAAGAAATATTGTGTAAGATTACGGAGACATTTATTAATGATCGCAGAATTAAGTTAACGTCGATCGCGAAAATGTGTTCTCTTATCGGTAGATACCTGGAACATATTCCCTGGTTTGTTTTTAACCAGCTGGGTGGCAATGTCTTGGCAAGCCAAAGGATCTGCTTCATCCCACAACATATCAGCATCGCTTTCCCAATCTCTGCAGGAAGTGTGAGCGTAGGCACCAGCTGGAGAGGCGTGGGTGATTCGAGTTGTCGTAACAACACCTGTGGAAAATTATATTTAAATATTAATTAAATGTTACTGAAAAGTTCTGCTACTTTTTATTATTCTTCCGAATTACATCAGAGCTGTATTTAGACTTACGCAACCAAGGTAGTTGCCTTGGGCGGCAAATTCTAGGGGGCGGCATCTCACCTAAGGACTATGTAGTCTCCATATTTTACACAAAATTGTGTAAAACTTGGTATCAATGCTCTAAATATTTTAATGAATCCCTTTCAGCATAACATTAGTTAACGTGGGCAGGAATATGATAATCATATGTGTTGATAAGTATACTCGCTTTCTAGCAAGGATATGGGAAGTAAATGCTCTTGTCTAATATGTTTCTTATGCAACGTTCATAATCGCAGAATTCACCCTTTTAGAGTAAGTGCTGCTTTAGACAAAGAGATATAACAAATTCAAACCAAATTTTAATAAATGAGGTAAATGCTGTATCTCGTATTGTTGAGATCTTAGTCTTTCGACTAAAATGCATTTTACATAATAAAGTCAGCTCTTAAAAATATTTTTTTTCATTGGTTCAATCTTTAACCGTGCGTGTACAATTTATCTCAAGTAATCTATTAATTAAAATCGGTTTACATTTCAGAAGGTTGGGGAGAAAAACTCTTTTTACAGTGTATTCTAATCTCTGTTGTATTTTGGCTTTGGTTAACCGAATTAAAAATATAAAAACATTTACAAAAAAAAAAAACTATAACATTTCCGTTATCGGAAATGACAATGACAATCTTTATATTCATATATCATTTTTAGGGATGCTTTGTGGAGGATCTTTCTAAGGAAAAGAAGAGGATGAAGTTCTTAAAAAAAAATCTGGCGGTCAGTCCAGGAATGATGGATAATGGATAAATAGATAATGGAATGATGGATAATGGATAAATAGATAATGGATAAATGGATAATAGAATGATGGATAATGGATAAATGTATAATGGAATGATGGATAATGGATAAATAGATAATGAAATGATTGATAATGGATAAATGGATAATGGAATGATGGATAATGGATAAGTGGATAATGGAATGATGGACAATGGATAAATGTATAGTGGAATGATGGATAATAGATAAATGGATAATGGAATGCTGGATGAATTCATACATCTCTTCCACTGCGGTGCAATGTGATGGTTCCGGCTAGAGAAGTCAAAGCCATCAATAATAACAATAATATTAATACGTGGACGATTTATATAGCGCCGTTTTTGTCAAAAATCACCTCAAGGGCGCATCAACCAGCCTCTCCCGATCTAGCCCATCACGCAGCTGGTGGACAGACGCATCCGCAGCCAAGACCTAGACACGCCTCACCTCATTAACACGGGTACCCCTGTTAAATTTTGTTGTTTTTGTTGTCCAAATAATATTATTTTAGATTCGGAAAATCTGCATGAGTAATTTATATGTTTTCTGATTTTGGGGAGAGATTTTAATTATCAGAGAGTTACGTATGAGGAGACAACACCACACCTATCATAGACCCAAATTACTGGAAACAACAGGATACCGATATGACTGGAGGTAATCCAATACTCTCCGAGGGTTGCAGCGCCGATGATGTATGTAAGCGTTGTGAAATATCCGAAAAAATTAGTCACAAAAATTTACCAGCGCTCTTTTCCGCTTTCATTGCCTGGTATGCAATGGAATCGACGAAGTAAGTCTCGTTGTTCATCGCTTTACAATCTTTAAGCTGTACAGAAGCAGAGACGCCAATGGTTCCATCGTTGGTCTTCACACCGCCGAGGTAGGCAGTGGCAGAGCACGCAGAGTCCGCGACCTGGGCGTCCACGCAGTATGTCTAAAATTTAACAAACAATCTATGAAAGGTGTGCTATAATGGGGCATATCCAAAAATGAAGATACTAATTAGGCAGATTTAGAAAGCAGTATCTTTGTACTTATACTAGAAAAAGGATGATTTTCAAATATGGCCAGGATATTCGTCTTTTTTTAAAAAAATTACTGTGATGATGTCAAAAATTAATTTGGATGTGGAATTATGGAATTTTTTTATTTACACTTTTCGAAAGTATGTGACCTTAGTGCGCTACCCCGTTCTATTGTGGTTTCATGGCTTTGTGTAAGAATTATAAATTCGGTCAAGTTTTTTTTTTTCTAAATATGTTCAGTGAATTCATTTGTTAATATTGTACATAAGCATAGTTAACAGTTTACTAACATAAAAAAAATTATTACCAGAGGAAAATTATAAATCGATAAAGAAAACATTAATTTAGCATTAATTTCTATTCGGATCTACATCTAGATCTATAGTATCTATATTCATCCATCTCATCCATAATCCATGTCTTAATTTTTTTATTTTAATAAGTCGGTAATTTTTTTACTGGTTTTTATTGTTCGAGGGAGAATGTCAAACAATTTTAAAAAGAAATATTGCTTTTCTGCTAATTAAACACAATCAAAATTAATAAAGTTAATATCTTGTTAAACTTATAAATATAGTAAAATATTAAGTATATATATGTAGACATTGCCTTTTTATTTACCACAATTAGTTGATAAACATTCACAATTGGAAAGTATAAACCAACTAAAAACAGAAAAACACGGATTTTTAACAGATATAGCTATTTTTTTAAAACTTTATTGTAATGATGAAATAGAATAAATGTCTACGAATGTTTTGACAAAAACAATAGTAAAAAAATATGCTAAAAGGTTAAATAAAACTTAACCCTTCATTCTGGAGAATGACTCCTATGGTAATTACTGTGCTTTTACTTACCACGGCAGTACATAAATCAAAGTTTTTTTTTAGCGCAGGTATATATAATTTTTTTTTTGTTTTTTTTTTTTGTTTGTTATATTAAATAATGTAAAGTATACTAAACATTTGTTATTATGTTCATAAAATAGATTAGTTTATTTGACTTTACCACGAAACGAAATGGACTACTTGCTATACGGCCCAAGCTAGCGTAGCAAGTAAGGAACAATAAAAAAGTAAAATAGATGAATAAAAACAATTAAATAAATATTAGATGACTTACGTTGGACAAACCAATAACCGGGAACTTCTCAAAGGACATTTTCTCGTCCTCTCCAACCCTTCCTTCCTTCTGTCCCATGTAGATCCTGGCTGCCGCCACCGTGGCCAGCGACATGCCATCCCCGATGAAGAAGATGACGTTCTTGGCCAGCTGCTTGCCGCTTAGATCTCTAGCCAAGTGCTCTTTCAGGGACTTTAGCGCTTTATCATGCCAGAAGCTCTGGACCAGCTCTTTCTCTGGTCCGACGGTGGTTTGTCGATTGATTGGGTGCATGTGGTGGAGATCTGAAGTTTTTTTTGGAATAAGTTTAATTTGGCCCACAAACTTATTTGAAACTTTTTTTGATTATTATTTCCTCACAAGGTGAGAATAATATTAATTTTCAATTTATTTTTTATAACTTATTGAAGTTTGTAAACCTCATTGTAATATTTTAATCATCGAAGAAGATAATATTAACACATCCCAAATGAACCACGAAACCGAAAAAACAACAGAAATTAAAAAGATTTCAGTCGCATCTGGGAACCCAGGACCTCTACCTATCCGAGTCCCAGATGCGACTGAAATCTTTTTAATTTCTGTTGTTTTTTCGGTTTCGTGGTTCATTTGGGATGTGTTAATATTATCTTCTTCAATGATTATAATATAAATTTCCCCTACTTCGGATGAAAATGATCGTTTAAAAAAAAACCCTTGATCAATTTTCATGAATTATTAAAATTGGCGATATTACGTGGGCTTGGAACAACAAGGTTCTATCTGACATTTGGGCCAAAATAGATATTTTTCCATTGAGATTCTTAGAATTTTTTCTCTTTTTAAAAACCTATCTAAAATATCTTCTTGTAATATTTAATTTCGAACACAATTACGTAACAATATTCTATCTAAAATACCTTTTTTTAGAGCAACACCGTTCCATTTGCAATTTACGTGGAACTTAGTTCTATTTAAAATGCTTCGTATGTTTATTTAGTATAACAAGGTTCTATTTGCAATATATACGGGCAATATAGTTCACTTTGCAATAGATAAAATATTTTTTTAGCAATATGGTACCATTTGTGTATTATTGTACGAAGGATGAAAGGAGATTGATTGTTTTGAAGGCATGTGTTTGGTAATGCCATGTCAGATATTAAAAGATTTGGAAGAATGCAAAACTGATGTAAGCGTAACGAGCAATATTAAGAAAAGGATGCTTAGATGTATTTTTATGTAAGTAACTCTTCCATAAAAAAAATCTTTCTTCAATAAAAGTACTGAATGTGAGAAAAATAACTTATTTTATAATTTCTTCAAAAGATTGATATTCTCTTTGTGGCGTCATAATTAATTAATTAATTAAAAAAATATGATTTGTTTACACCACTTTATAAATATAAATAAACATTTACATGTTTCGACAGCAATGCTGTCATCATCAGGAATATATGAATACTAAAAAATAAGATAGACAAATGATAAAAATTAGACCACAATAATTTAAGAATAGGCAAATTATAAACATTAACAAAAAAAATATTAAAGTAGATAGTTTATCAAAATGCTAATAAAAAATAATTATATAACATTGAATGGCAAATGTATATTAGAAATTTAAAAAAAAAGAAATTATTGCCATTATATAATATATAATATAATAAATTATATAATAAATTCAAGAGAAAAATATTTTTTTAAATATTTGATTATTTATTTAATTCATTATTAACGCTTTATCTTATTTCTAAAATTTCAAATTTATCCAACAAAAATTTTGTTATTTAATGTTTCATAAAAAAAATTATTAGTATTTTTGATTAATCTTTTATTAGGTCTTCAGCAATTTACTTCATATAATTTAAAAAAATAACTATTTTTGCTCATTTTGAATAATAGTTTATTTGTAAAAAAAGTTCTGCTAGGTAATTATTACGCATGACAGCTGTTTCGCCGTCCGAAGGTATTATCAAACTGTGGAGAAGCCACTTACAGACAATCTGTTTATATAATCTCTATATAGAGGGGCTTATAAGTATTTTAAGAGTTTCAAGCAAATTCAAACATTTTAATAAAAATAATGAAATACAAAAAAAATTATAATTTGAAAAATATTAAAAAATTTTAGAAATAAAATTAATTATCAATTGTTTTTGTGTTTAATTCGTAGAACTCCATTTATTTCTTTTTTAAAATTTAATGTAAATCAAATTTACTAATGTTATTATTAAAATTGATTTACATTCGATTTGATTAGTTCTGCAAATATTTTTAGTTGTTATTATTATGACAGCTGTTTCGGCGTTTAAGGCCATTTTCAAACTGTATATATTGATTTACATCAAATTAAAAAAAATAAATAAATAAAAATAAAAAAAAATTAATAATAATTTGAAAAATATAAAAAAAAATTAAAAATAAAATAATAATAATTAAATAGAGTTTGTTAAATGAAGATAAAAATAATTTCAGGTATTCAAAATAATGAAATAAAAATAAAACGGCATTTTTATTTTACAGGAAATTAAAAAAAAAAAACAATTTTTTAAATTTTGAAAAACATTGTTCCCTGAAAAAAAAATTGATAGTAAATTAAATCTCACCATGTTGAATAGAACTTCCAATTACCGCGAACAGTGTCAAAAAACAGCTTAACTTGGCCATGGCTAATACCAAAATACTGCGAAAACTAATATTCCGCTGTGAATAGATACCTCAACACAATTCAATTGAAAATAGATGAGTTTATATAATCAAAGAGTTAGTTTATCAATCGAATGTAGACGTTTGCGAAGGGCGAATTTGTACGATTTTTCAGTGGCGTTTTTTTAAATGAAAAAAAAATAAAAGAAAAATTTATTTTCGTAATAACTTACCTACTTTTTAGGAAAATTATACCATCTTATCAGATAATGTAAATATATATTAATAAAAAATGTGTACATCTAAAACTATTCCGCCTACCAAGATATTGCAGCGCTACATAAATTTTCCTGGGAGGACGAGTGCACTCTTTCAGGGCACTTCTCCGCCACCGCATGGGATGCCTATGGTGCAGAGAACGTCAATCCAAGAATACCATCATTACTGTCACGGCTACAATGATGGAATCTCCCTTGACTGCACTTAAGACGGTAGACCTTCAAATATCCACCATAAACTTAATAATTTTTTTTTCTACCTAAGTGAACGAATTTATTTTGCATATTTTACTGAATAATCTTTTTATATGTTTTTCTTTTATTTTTTCTTCCTCTTATTTTACGTACGTATTGCTATTTTTTTTGTTCATATTATTACCACTTATGGAACGTATTAAACCAGAATAGCTATTTATATTGAGAGAAATAATTTTTCGATATTTTCATTGGAAACAAATTTTGTGTATCCGATAGGTTATTTCAGTGAGGGGGTAAGAAGAACTATTCATGACACCGCTCCACCTCAGGGATCTACCACGGCCATATCGAAAACCAAACAGAATCGATACGACAAACAAAGTTGTCGACATTAGTTTATCAATATAACTATCATGCTATGGGGGTCTGTCACGGTCATATCGATAACGAAGCGATATTGGTAAGTTAAACTTATCTGTCAACGTTAATTTATCAACATAACTAGCATGCCTTAGGTGACTAGCCGGACCATATCGATACCGATGCAATATCGGTGCAATAAATTTAGCCAACAACGTTCGTTTATCAATATGACTCCGATAATGAAGCAACATCGGCAGGTTAAACTTGGCTGTCGACGTTAGTTTATCAATATAACTGGCATGCCTTGGGGAACTAACCGTGTCATGCCGATAACGAAACAAATCGGTAGGATAAAATTAGCTATCGAAGTTTCTTTATCGATGCCCAGAAAATGACCCAATATCGATAAATCTATCAAGACTACTATGATGCATTTTATTTATTTCGTACACGTCAAAATATACTATTTTACAGTATTTAATTTATTATCATCGTGATAGATGTTTCAGCCTCAAAGCCATAACCAGATTGTAGTTAGGCTACATTTTAATCACGTACTCATATTTATATTCCGTTATATTCTGTATATTTCCATTTCAATTTTTTCTGGGTATAATTACTGTTTGATGTTTATTTTTTAATACCTTACATATATTCTTAGTCGTGTACTCCCATGTTATAGTAATACTGTATATATCGTGGACGCATTTAAGCACCTACGTAATTCTTCTGGTCACTAATAAAAAATGATAAGGTGTTTAATCTAACATGGTGGCATTGTCGTGTATTCCTAAATGCGTTGTTATTACTATCGGATGTGAACTGTTCATTGTAGGAATGGTTCGACGCTGATTTTATGATTTGTTTTGATTCGATAACTGAAAATGATTAGCTAATGAATAATTAAATCAAGTAAGAAAATAATTTAAACATTTTGTACCGACGATTGTTGGATACTGTTGCAAACGTTAAAACTTCGACTATAACAAGTAAGATACTCTCAGCATAGCCCAGGTGAAAGACTATCATTCAGAAATAACCTTGGTCATGTTTGGTGTCCAGATCTAAATATCTAGGTTCTTCCCCAACTTCCGTTTCCCTATCTCATTTCCTCCCCATTTTATTCACCCTCACAACATACCTCGATTAGGGATGCCATAGTCCCACTGGATTCGGACAGCTTGGAGTAATTGAGACTCTTGTGCGATTATTACGAACATTTAACTAGGAACATTTAACTCGTATAGTCCAAAATAATAAAAACATTTGGACAAAGCAACTTCAGACATTTTGAGCCTAAATTATGCAGTAACTTACCAGACAAAACAAGACAAATGAAAATAAATTAAAAGTTTAAGGCAAGGTCAAATGAAACGTGATGCGCGCTCACGGATGGCGCCAATTAAAATATTTTAGAAAAAAGCACCTTTAGCACGTAATGCTTTAAAACGAATTTTTGTCAGCGGGTGTACACACGGAAAATGAAATAAAATATTCAATTTCAAATAATTAATTATTTTTATTGAGATTTAAAATATTAATAATATTAATCATTAATTATCATAAATATAGCTGCCAATAATATGGGATTAAAAATGGAGAATAATATTGACAAATCTTGAATTTGAGGAATGCTATCGATGAAGACGGCATAAATTGAACTGGTCTCATTAGCCAAGTTGGTAAAGCGGTTGCCCCGGATAGGCAGAGTTCCCGGTTCGACTCCCAGATGCGACTGAAATCTTATTATTTTCTGTTATTTTTTCCAGTTGCATGTATCATTTATGTTATGTTAATATTATTTTCTACAATGATGAAATAAAATAAATTGTTGTAGGCTTAAAGCTAAGTCCTTCAAGAAACTTATAAAAATACTGTACTATAAAAGAACTTGAGCTTTAAATCTACGGTAATAATTTATTCTTTTCATTTGGACAAAAAAACTTCTTATACTATGGTACTAAACTCTACAACAAAATCCCACTATCCTTTAAAAATCACAACAATTACAATAAATTTAAAATAAAATAAAACACTGGATACGTTACATAGGAAGATCTGAAATAGAAAATATATTAACACCAAATACAGACTAACACCGAAAGCGCACTTAAAACACCTCACCTAAGAATTTTTTTTCGTTTTTCATAAAGCACATCAATTTAATATAATGTAAGTTCATATTTTATAAATCAAATCCTCAGCACGGGAAATCCCAGTGAGGATATCATTATTTGTTAGTTTGTTACAAAAAAAAGAAGATAATAGAGCATTATTATTATCATTATATTATTATGTTCCCACCAACAAACAATTCATTTCTGTATTTAAAAACATTAGGTGTTAACAACGTTTTTTTTTTCAAAAACATTTCAATTAAATTTAATTTGAAATCGCCACGAAACCAGCGATGGATAATCAATAAATGTCGTACTAATAACCATTGAACTCACCCTAGTTTAACCTAATGTACTTCTAAATGTATTTCTATATTTTAATTGACTTTTATGTATCCTTATTGTTTACAATACTCTTACATATTAACGCTTTAAAAAAATTATATTATCTCTTATTATTCAATGTATGGCAGTGAGGCATACAACTGGCAGAGGAAGGATGAAAGTAGACTGAAAGCTATAAAAATGAGGCGAATGTATGGTAGAACTATGTATGGTCGTGTGAAAAATGTTAAGATTCGTAAAGTATGCAAAGTTGATGTAAGCGTATTGAGTAAAATTAAGAAAGGGACGCTTAGATGGTTTGAACAAGAATTGAGTGTAAGGAGAATCTATGACGCGTATGTGAATGGAAGAAGAAGTCGGGGACGTCCGAGGAAGACATGCCACGACCAAGTGAATCAAATACTAGTCGGGCCATGTCTGATGTCGGAATAACAGAAGAGAATGTATGAGACATTGTATGAATGTGAATGAAGCAAGAAGCGTATGCCAAGCTCGAGTTGTTCGGCGGTCCGTCCTCTCTGCCTACCCCTGCGGGGAAACGGCGTAATGGTTAGTTAGTTAGTAAAAAAAAAGTTCTGCTAGGTAATTATAATTACACGTGACAGCTGTTTTGCCTTCCGAAGGCATTATCAAACCGTGGTGAAGCCACTTACAGTCTATTATATTATTTCATCTTATCTATTTATATTATTTCATCTTATCTATTTATATTATTTCAATGTAGATAGTTATAATGAACATAGCTTTATTACGACTGCTTTCTGAGTAAATTGGCCGTTATTTTAATGGTTATTACTCTGTAAAGTTTCCATACTTAAGGGTCATTATGCAACATTGTTTAAAAAATGCTTAATTAATGTTTAAACATTTAAGATTTTTATACAAATGTTATTGAATAAATGAATGATAAAATAAAATAAAATATTTGTACACTAGCCTGTATCAACACAGGATACGCGTAGATGTACTAATAAATAGGTAAATTAAACGGTCAATCTACCCCAAAGGAAAGTTCTTCAAGCAACTCGACATTAGTCGGTATTAGGAGGAATTAAATTATGATCACGTAATTCTCATACAGGGTGGCGTAAAACTACCGTTACGGTTTGAATGTTTAATAACTTTTAAAATTTATTTATATTTTTTATTTTTATTTCAGAATTTTGTGAAGAAAACTTGGGGAATTTGAAATGGAACACTGCACAACAGAACAGCAATCAACAATTTTTGAATTTTATTTTGAAAACAACGGTCAATTGTTTTGACGCAGCGTGCTTATCGTCGTTTTTTTAATGTGCGTACTGGACCTTCAGCACAAACAATAAACCGCCTGGTTGCAAATTTTCGACAACATGGTACAGTAAGAAACTTTCCATGTACCGGAAGACCACGTACGGTTCAGACGGAAGAAAATATCCAACGTGTTGTGGATAGTGTGCAGGACAGTCCAGAAACATCAACAAGAAGACGTTCGGCACAACTGGGGTTATCGCGGAGGTCCGTTCAGAGGATTTTGTCCAAATTGCACATGTTCCCGTATAAAGTTCAGCTTGTGCAAGAATTGAAGCCGATAGACTACCAACAACGGCTTGATTGGGCCAATTTATTCGAAACCCTAACGGTAGTTTTGCGCCACCATATATATTACATAACATGCATTCATGATTTGTCGTGCAATGGGTTAAAAAAAACGTCTTAAGCCTCGATCACACAGAGCGATTTCGACGCTGCTATTTTGTGTGATCGCTTCTTCTTCCAGCCGCTAGTCGAGAGTCCCGCGGAGGTACTGTAATATCTGAAACTGCGAGCAGAAAGTAGACAGTGAACTATCAAAAAATGCTGTCCTAACCTCGTTATGTGTTTTCGAAACGACAGATTAGTTGGAATTGTTCCGAGCTGAATAAACAATCGTTAAGTAGAATAGAAAGACCTCGCAATAAAAGGAAATGGGTTCGCGACTGGATTAGTCTCAGGGATAAAAAAAACAAAGCACAACACAACTTAAATAATCATCAAAACAAACCAAAATGTCAGCGTTGATGTCAAACGAAGCGACACAAGTGCCGCGTAGTTGCTGGCGAATACATGCACAAGCAGCACCGTGGTAATGACGAAAACCGGCAACTAGATCACGTAACCGCCGAAATCGCGCGTTTGTCGTGATCAGAATTGAACATGTTCTAATCGAGTGACGCAAATGTTTATAAGCTGCTACATGAACTCGCAGCGAATACCATGTCACACGAAGCGATTTCGACGCTACTATTAAAAAGCAGCGTCGAAATAGCTCTGCGTTACCGAGGCTTTAAATATGTTAGTGGAAGATACTCTCAGTAACGCTCTGGTGAAAGACCACCATTCAGAATTGAAAAGTTACTTGAAATGACTTTTAGTCGTGTTTGGTGACCAGATCTGAATAGCCAGGTATTTCAGAACCTTTCTCTTCCCCTCCACAATACCTTCAGCCACACACCATTCCCCAATTGGAGCTGCCATAGTCTCACTGGCTCCAGACGGTTGGGAGCAGTTGGAACTCTTGTGGGGTATTCATATAAAAAGAAATGTTCATCGTTTGATTTTTTCGACAGTATTTGCGATGTACTCGAAATATGACAAATTTGTTTTCAGATTAATACACTTAATTAACATTAACATTCAATAACATTTAAAAGTGACGTAAATTATATTTTTGACATTTGTTAAACAAGTTTCACAAATATTCTTAAAATAATGGAATTAATCGATAAAGGTTCCCAACTACTTATGCTAGCTTCGGGCCTGTTATAGAAAGTAGTCCATTTCGTTTTGTAGTAATATAAAATAAAATAATCTATTTTGTTAACTTATGTGCAGTACACCTTACATTATTTAGTATTAAAAAAATCAGATTCCAGTACTAAAAAAATAAAAAAAATAAAAAATATAAAAATGTGCAATATAATTAAAAATAAACATACTCATTATAGTCCCATTAAATCGAATCTACGCGATGATATGTATGATACTTTGAGCTGCCGAAAGACCACTCATTCAAAAGGTGTTTTTTTTTTTTTTAATCAGATATTGCATACATTTCTGATAGCACACAGCATTCACTGTACACGAATACTTCAAGCCACGCATCGCCAATGTGAATTTTTAGTACAAGTCCAAGGGTGACCGATACTATTTGAGATAAGGATCTGCAAAGTGAACACATGATAATTATACGACAATGACAATACGTTACATTAGATCACATCAACTGACAATACGTGCTTTAACAATGATCTCGGAAAGCGAAGAAGCTGCTACGGGTAATGAATGATAACAGGATAGCAGAACGTAAAAAACAATTCTGAGGTTTACAGCATTGTTTCTTCAGACGAGCTCCGTGAGCATATGAGCAATGCAGTATTTTAAGGATTACAGCGATAAATACTTGAGTTTTTTTCCACAGTTAAATCAGACTGGAAAAAGTGTTACCTGGGTGAGAGTCCTCCAAGAAGTATCGAAACAATGGCAATTTTTTTTCTTTCATATATCGTTACTGGGTCTGAAGAGGGGGGTATATTTAGGGGTATATATCGCAATGCTTGTCTAATTGGGGCAAGGCGCTGACAGTATTTTTTTATGAATACCGCACGAGAGTCCCAACTGCTCCCAATCGTCTGGATTCAATGCAACTATGGCATCCCCGATTGGGGAATGTTGTGAAGCTGAAGGTATAGGGAGGGGAAGGAGAAGTGGTAGAGGAAGGTGGGAAAATTCCTGGCTATTCAGATCTGGTCACCAAACACGACTAAAAGACATTTCAAGCAAGGTTTCAATTCTGAATGGTGGTCTTTCACCAGGGAACGTGCGCAAATATACTATGTATTCTTTTTAAATGAATTAATTGTGAAACAGCGCAAATATTTTAAATAAAATTTACTTGCGCACGCCGGGATTTGAACCCGGGACCTTCGAATTCGTAGTTGAGAGCCTTAACCCTCGACCATGTAGGCCGTCGAATATAAATTTGTACATACTGTCGTGAGACCGTATGTACCTAATTGTACATTTTTTTAAATTAAAAAAAAAAAACTTAATTTTATTATTTTCAAAGTATTGTTACACAAATAAAGAGAACTGGCTCTTGAGTTCGGTGTAGGAGAAACATGTTAATATCAATAAGAATACATAGTTAAATATAATAAACAGGTCTATACAAGTAATGAATATTATGTAGTAGAAATTAGTTAGCATTAATGGATATATGGGGTATACTTTCAATAATTAATATTTTGGAATTAAATTATTAGTTTTCTTTTAAACATGCCTTTTTAATACTGTACAATATATTTATTTAGTTTTAAAAATATAGTAGACTAGTTGAAGTACACGGCGTTGCTCGGGATTATGAATGGTTTTGAGTAAAGTTTGGGGTTGTGATATGTTACCCTTTCCCTTACCCCTACCCCTACCCGACCTCCTACTCATAAACCTTCTCCGGATAACACGGATCATTTTGCAAAAAACTGTCCGTGAATCGGTTCAGTAGTTTTTTAGTCTATAGCGGATACACCTACGAACATTGCATACATACACGAAAACAAACTGTAGGTAAAAATTCACTCAGTTAAGATTTTATTTGCAAATCGAATTTTGTTTAAGAAAAATCATCATATTTGGTACCTAACATAGGTGCCTAAGTAAAATACCTATAATTCATGATTTTATTAAAAGTATATTCGATTTAGGTAAGTAAGCGGAAGACGTTGTTTGTGTCATGGGGGGGGGGGGTTTAGCCAGCCGAGGAATTAACTCACGACGCCTGGGTGAGACCCAGACGCGGTATCAACTCAGCCACTGACCGGACTATACCTACTTGGGCGACAATCGAACTCGTTAAAATCCACTTCATATCATTGTTCTATTGTCTGAATTCCCCGCCTTAATGATGTTACTCACGGCGCAGGAAAAACCATCGCGCCTCTCATCTTATAGGGAAATATAGTTTATTCAAACGAAAAATTCACATGGGGTGAGAAAAAATGAGACAGAATGCGTAAATGAAAGAATGGGATATGGCTATACGAATTAGTAGTGCTGTCGCTTTCTTCCAGGCCAGCCATTTGAAAATATTAAAGATATTATTACACATTATAATTACACAGCTATTTTTAAACGTCGCGTCATCGAAAAGACATTTTTTTTTCTTTTTAAATTTGATGTGTTTATATTTAGGTTTTTAAAAGGTAGGCAAAAATTTTTCATTTTAAAGTTTAGCTCAAGGGCGGACTATCCCAACCTTTCCCTCCTCTTTCTACCAACCCTCCCATCCCCTACATCCATTTCATAGTTTCTCTGGCTTCATGCAGTTGGGATTCTTGTTCAGATTCACGTAAAAAAAGCAATCTACATTATCTTTCCCCTTTCTTTCTCACTTTCTAATTTACCAACAAGCTGCTTTGAAAACTTTTATTCTATTATATCAAAGTATTAAACTACCCATGCGAATACGCTAACGGCCGTTCTTCCCAACTGTCAACGATCAGCCAAGTGCTTTGATAAGTATTCGCTCTGTTTGCCTGTTTCCAAGCATATTTTATCCTAAATTGTCTATGGAAGTGCCCGCTCACCATAAAATAGTTCCTGCACACTTTTATAGATGATAAAATAGTAGCCACCCACTTTTAAAACCATAAAGTGACATCGAATTAAAAACTTTCAATGTGATATTAACAAATATTAGATAATATTGTATTTATTATGAATACATGTTGACGGGGGGGAAAATATGATAATAATTTAAGTCCACTTAAAATAATTCAAAGATTGATAATTAAGGTGATTTAAAAAAAAAACATTAACATTTTCCACTGAAAACCTTTTTACAATATGCAATGTACTTACAGTAGATACAATGTATAAAAAAGCAATTATTCAAATTTTTAAAGGAAAAACGTTAAATAAATTACTATTTAATCTATCCGCAAAGAATCAGCATAACATTAAAATCCCGCAATTCAACACTAAGCATAAGCGAAACACCTACCTATATCTAGGAATAACTTTAAAAAAAACAATCTTCTTTCTAATCTTAAAATTATAGAAAATATCCATTAATTCCAACATAAATTAAAAAATTACCTCAAACTACCGTAACAGTCTTTAATTTTTTTTATTTATTATTGTTTTTTTTTGTGTTTTTATTTTTTCCACAAACCTTGCGCTTATTTTCTTTTCCATAATACTATTACTATTGATAAATTACTAAATTTACATGACTAATTCATATTTTCCTGCTATTATACAACAATGTTTTAAGTTACGATCTAATTATTTAAGCGATAATCCTCACCAAGCACAAGAACCTTGTTTCTTTATGGTGAGGAACAGTTATATTATTTTTTTGGTATATTGGTCATGTTTTATTTATATACTTACTGTAAAAAAAATCATATTAAATAAATAAAGTGTACATATATATATATTAATTGATAAACTAAAGTTCTTAAAAACTTAAGACAAGATTTTTGTGCATAGCGCAAAGGGTAACAATTATTTTTATAAACAATAATTATTAGCCTGAAACACTCATCCAAATTGAAAAAAACCTTTCCGAGCAAAGATAAATGTCGCCGACAGGACTTTGAGGGATTTAGCCATTACAAGCCTTTCTCATACTAATAAAGTTGGTTGTTTACAGGTGAAAATATAATAAAAACAGTAATTATTGAATGGAACTTGTTTGAAAAACTTCATTTGGATGTATTTCCAGAAGATCATTAAAATTACAAGTAATGACGTAACTTATTGAACACATCATTGCAATAATATGAGTATAATTGAAAACAATAATAACTGCGATGCGATTGCGACTGCGACTCGAACTCAGAATCTCTAATCTATCCGGGACTTGCCTGTCTACCAATTGAGCTACCGAGACCTCCGTCATGTTTATCAATCTCATACTTCCCTTAAGAATTATTAATATTATTTTTTAATTATTTCCCATATATTGGCAGCCATCTTAGTATGTACAAAGTTTTGACCGAACATGTTTGCAGCCATAGATGATGTCTAAATATAACAATTATATTCAAGACACCATCTACCATTACCAGTTTGTGTTAATTTTTTATGTTACGGTTACTCCACACAGGAGACCCTGAAGGAAATAATTTCCCTAGAGGCCTATATGATCTATCGGGATGCTGTGTGGAAGGTCTTTTATAGGACAGGAAGGAGTGAACTTGGGTCTTGAAGAGACCCATTTTGTAGGATGGAGGAAACACAGAAGCCGGCAGATCATTCTTCAGCCGAGCTGTTGAACACGGAACGAGTCGTAAAAGCGACCCGTTCTCATGTGAAAAATGTCGACTGTGTGCAAATGTTGGGCACGCGTTTGACGTGTTTCCCGACTATTCACCGGTGCCGAAGGAATCAATGAAGGGGTCAATGCAAAGAACTTCAGTCGTCTGCTAACAGACAGGGATCTTGACTTTGCATGTTTGAGTTGTATGCTCACGATAGAATAACACCATCTATGTAGTTAAAATTTGTACAATAGATAAGATAGAATCCGAAAAAATAAATATTAGCGTAAACAGTGTAAATGTATTTCAGTTTTTAATTATTTTTACAGCTATTTCGGCATTCAAAGCCATATTCAAACTGCGGTTAGGTTAGGTTAGCCATATTGCGACGACTTACTTATACGATTTTATTTACTCCCACCCAATTTTAATTTGAGGATATTTAAAATGATTTTTTAACGGTAAAAATTTGCTTTGGAAATAATTGTGATAATTTTAAATTCTTTCTTCTGTGAAGTATAGCTTTCAGCTGAAATCTGTTTCCCTGCAAATAAAATATTTTCTTAATAGTTTTACAATGACGCGAACGCCATTTAAGTCAACGAATTTGATGTGTTTGGTAACTCACTGAATTGTTTTAAGAAATTGTTGATATACTTAGTCTGGTTAACATGTCAAGATTCGAAATAAAAGATGTTAAAAAATATTTTAGTAGAAAAATATTTATTTTCTATACAATAATATTAAAAACAAAGTGGAATGGATTTTTCTTTTTCTGGCACCATCAGCCAGGAACAACTCGGCGGAATTGCTCTCCAATCTCCCATATTTTACGACTTCCATCTACTGTACCCTGGATTTTTTTTTTGTGTAACTGGTCGGTACGTTATCACAATATCTAAAATTATTTACGTTTCATTTTTTTCTTAAATCTAGAAGTATATCAAGTCGGGTGCTTCACTCACTAAATCGCCGGTAGATGGTGTTGGTCAATTTCTCTCTTCTTTAAGTATACACATTGAGTTGTCATTAAAAGAAAAGACAATTAATAATTTTGTAAGATCAATTTTGTAAGAAGCAATGCGATCCATGATGCTATTACAATCGTAAATTTGAATTCAATTTGGTTGGCGCTAGAGCATCCATAAAGTTCTTCATCAAGGCACATGGCATATCCCATCAAGTGAGGAAGGAGGTTCTGCTCGTAGCTGCCAGTGAAGAGATGCTGCCATGGACCGTGGGCGAAGACCGCCACGTCCTCTCCTCCGTGGGTTTCACTGTCCAGTGGAACCATTCCGGGAAACAACACCTCAGGTTTGTCTAAAAAACAAATAAAACAATTAGGTGAATAAGAAACGAAGTAAACAAACAAATAACTCAATAAGTAAATAAGAAAAAAAGACGACAAGCAAACAGGTAAACTATCATCTACTTGGAAGTTTCAATTAAACCACGCAAATAGATGTCTACTTTATAGTTCACATTGTGTCTCGCACAATCCTTACGCTCCATTAAAAATATGCTTTACAACTGCCCCTGTTTTACAACGTCGTAATAATTAAAAAAAAACTACTAATCATTTCACTGTAACTATTTACGAGTATATTTTATTTGTTCACTTATTTTTATAATCTTGTTATTATGTCATGTACTATTAATTTAACTCCTTTGTACAACTTACCATGATAATGTAACTACATGTAAAAGCCTTCAAAGCATGTACCAGATAGGTGAGATATTAAATGATTGTGTGGACTTACGTGCAATAAAATCTGGTTCTTTAGCGACGTCAGGGCGTTCCAACTCATGCGTTACCTCGTTTATAAATTCCGGTCTGTACCCTGGACCATTGGCGTAGCTCAGAGTGATGTAGTCCAACTTATCATCAGCAGCGTAGATGTCTGCGGCCCCCAAGATATCGTTTCCCCTACTGGGGTATCCAGCTAAGGTCATCGTATGGCTGTGATCGGAAGACACGACTATAAGGGTATCGGCGGAGTCGGTTAGGTTCAAAGCTTTATCCACTGCCTTTGCCAGTTCAACGGTTTCATCGAGCGCGAGGTGGGCTTTTGTGTCGTGATGAGCGTGGTCGATCCTTCCACCTAGAATGTAAATACGTAATTATTATCCTCATCTAATAATACCTAATATGTTTATAGATAAGTGCTATCAGGTTATCTCCCCATTCCTACATACGGTCACCAATTCTGGAAGATAAACGTAAAAGTGCATAGTTGTATGGTTTAACGGGCCAAAATGAGATTTTTAAAGATTGGCAGAAGTCGCAAAGAGGGATCGTGAAATGATTGACACCAAACACCTGTTCGTCTTTATGGAAAAATCGTAGATATAATGGATTGAAAGTGTATTCAGAATACCAGAAGAGTGACTTCTGACATTTCAATTCTAAGACGGTGCAGTCGGTTGTTTCAGACAGAGCTGGGGAAACAGCCTCAAAGGCCGTGCACGGGCCTGCAATAGAAGTAACACAGGACTAGGACGAATGGTGGCGCAATGTAGAAGCGATAGTCATTCCAACCCGAATAGGACAATGAGGAGAATTTTTGTAAAGAGACTGGCGTAACAGACCCACCTTCAACAAACAAGAAGAATCCCTTTTCATTAGTGGACAACACCTTTATGGCCGCTTCTGTCATGTCTTCCAATGTTGGTTGAGTTTCTTTCGCCAAAAGATGATAGTCCATGTGATCATCGTGGAAGAGTCCGAAAATGTTTTCGGTTTTATTAGCTACGGCTGCCAAAAGTTCCGCTTTGTTCTCGACGTATTTGTAGCTGCCACCGGCACTCGCTTTGCCCTTCTTCCAGTCATCGACCAGGGTCTGTCCATCTAGTCTCTCACCTCCGCCATTAACTGGGTAGAACTTCTTGCGACCACCTCCAAGAATCACCTGTAAAAAATATATTCTTATAGAACTATAGAATGAAGAACACAAGAAATTCGGCGTGGGCATGTTTCGTGATAAAAATCTGTCCATTCTGGCCATAAATTTTAATCAAAAAAATATTTCATCATCATTTCACCTGGATCAAATGCAATGCCAATATACAATGAAAACAGTACATAAGAGACACAGCTCCGTATTTTAATTGGCTCTCTTGGGGCTAGAATCAAAAGGTACTGAGTCAAAGGTACATCAGCATTGAATTTTAATGAATGTAGTCATTTGACGTCGAGCACCATCATGGATACGGAAAGGTTATCTATAATATAGACGACATTGGTACCCACCTGGAACATATTTCCCGGCTTGTTTTTGACCAGCTGGGTGGCAATGTCCTGGCAAACCAAAGGATCTGCTTCATCCCACAACATATCAGTATCACTTTCCCAATCCCTGCAAGAGGTGTGAGCGTAGGCACCAGATGGAGAGGCGTGTGTGATTCGAGTTGTAGTAACAACGCCTAAAAACGTTTCAAAAACATATGTACTATTCATTGATTTATTAAAGAAAAATACTAAAAATACGTTTTGGGTAATGCTTTTGCATAGCAGCAGGGTCGTATTTAGGCCTAGGCAACCTAGACAGCTCCTCTCGAGGGCATCAAATACATGGGGCGGCATTTTGCCACGTTCTAAAAACTATGTAATTTCAGTACATACGAGTATATTATACACATTTTGGGAAAAGCAAAACAAAAGTAGAAGTTCATTCACAATTGAGGTCATGGGGAAAAATTATTGCTACCAATGTTCTGGATGTTTTAAGTCTTTTCCAAAAAAATTATGTGATATCACGCAAGAGTCTGATGAAAGAGTTGTTGTGAGGCTGAAGGTATTTGGGTGGGAAGGAGTTGGGAAAGAGGAAGGTAGGGAAGTACCTGAATATTCAGATCTGGTTACCAAACGCGTCAACAACCATTTCAAGCAACATTTCGGTTCTGAATGGTGGTCTTTCACCAGGGAGATTCTGACTGTAACTAGCACTCTGGAACGTGCCGCAAATATACAACATATTATTTTCAATGAATAAATTGTGAAGCAGTAATCAAATAAAATGTACTTGCGCACGCCGGAATTTAAAACCGCGACCTCCGGATTCGAACCGAGGATCGTAACCGCGGAGACCGTTAACTGTCGTGGACAACGAACAGTCCTATGATGATAATATATTTTGGTAGACGCAGAAAATGCTCTTGTCGAATATGTTCTATGCCACAAACTCCAACGGCTCGGAGAGCTTTGAGGTAGAGAATGGACGGTTACCTCGAGAGGGTCTCTTCTTGGAGTAAGAATAACCTCCTCGAATTTAATGTTTCAAACACCAAATCATGTCTGATTACGTCTAAAAGGGATCGAAATGACAATCTGGTCTTCTTTAATGGAAGCAAGCTTCTCAACAAGCCCATTGATATGCTTGGACCTTAAATGACCAGCTCAGGTATGGGGGCTCCATCGAAGCCAGAGTAAAGCCTCTCAGAAGCTGGGCGTATTATAAAGAGCCCGCAGATATTTTAATAGTACGCGACTGCTGACCCTGTACAAATAGCAAGTGCGGCACACTGTCGAATCTGCTAGCCACCTCCAGGAAGGAGCCCTAAAATATCTAAAAAAAATCCATGACTCTGTGCAGAAACGGGCGGTCCGTTTGATAGATTCGACTATCTTAACAGACAAATTGCAATCTTTGGAGCACAGACGTTAGGTGGGAATGCTGTCCTCGTTCTACCGGTATTTTAATGGAAGATGACCGGTATTTTAATGGAAAAACTAGCGGCGTTGATCCCTTCGGCATCGGTGCAAAGTCGGGAAACAAGCCAAACGCGCGCCCTTTGCACACGGTTGACATTTTTCATGAAAACGGGTCGCTTCTACGACTCGTTCTTGTGTTCAACAGCTCGACTGTTTAATGATCTGCGGACCTCTGTGTTTACTCCCTCCTACAAGACGTGTCTCTTCAAGAACCAAGTTTACTCTTTCCTATCCTCTAAAAGACCCTCCACACAGCATCCCCAAAGATGATGTAGACCTTGAGAGAAATTATTTCCTTCAGGGCTTCCTGTGCTACTGAGTTACTGTAAAAAAAAATGCTGCAAAAGCTATGTTTTCACGACACCAGACCTTTAACCCTTCTATATAATAATGCTGCTGCAAAAAATAGATATAAAAATTTCCAATCAACTATTAATAAATAAGATAAGTGCTCCATTTCCGGCTGTTGAAGTAATATGTTTCTATTTATATGCATTTTGCACAATGAAGTCAGTTGCAAAGAATAAAAAATGCTTCTCTTATCTTTGATTTACCTCATTTATCTTTTATTTGAAATCATTTGATAATTTAGAAGGTTGGGGAGATCAAATGACGTATTCTTTTCACGAAGCATTCTTTTCGCTGTTGTCTGATAATATTATAATTTTGTTATTGGCTACGGCTTCCGGAGTGAAAATGGCAAGTCTGATCAATTTTTTTTAATTAAAATTTACGAATCAAACAGTTATTCAATACGATAATTACATTGTTAAATGAACAAAAGATAAAGCAATTATGGTCCAGCATTTGAATGATTATTACTTGTTATAAGTTATCACATAATTCTATTTATTTTAACGATGACAGCATCCTGGAAAGAGGTGCACGTTTTGTGCCTAATCAATACAACTGGGATTTATTTATTTTTTTGGCTCGGAATTATTATGACCATTTTTTTTTTAAATATTGAACTCCTTTTTATCAATCGCTCTCTGATGGAGATATAGTATTAATTTATAATATGAATTTTGAGATCGATAATTAAATTGTTGGTGATAAAAAATGATAAATGAACGAATATTATCAAATTTTGGTATGTTTTCTGATGTTAAGAGGAACGGCTGCGCTGCCTGTTCCATACAAAACTTAATTATGGATGGAAAATACTCACTTACACCTAATGATCGTTTTTTCATTTAAAAGTATAGTAAATATCTATTACGGATTAGAAGTAATTTATTTATTTATGTTTTACATTACGAAATATAGGCCATTAAAAGAATTGATATTTCGCGATTTTAGAAGAACCTTTATCAATTATTTGTGGGCTAACGCATAAAAATATTAACCATATTAAAGTTTATAAAATTATTGCAAGAAATCAATCTACACTTTCACTACAGTTTCAGTTACGAATCGCAGCGCCGCAACCGCCCTACCGACTGCCTTACTATAACGTGTTAAAAGCAGGAACTAAGATTTCCAAAATGACGCACATGTCATATTCAAATGTAGAATGCATTCTACACAAAAAAATGTACAGTGTACATTCAAGGGAAGTCTCATTTGTGTGCGTTGAAAAAGGCCGTGCCTTTCTGTACAAATCACAAATGCAGCCATCGCTGCAACTCACTTTGCATCTCTATTTGTTAGTACAACTTAAATAATTATTTTATTATGTTGGCTTTCATTCATGCGTCTGGTTAAGAAAAATATGGAAATCTTTCGTATCCAGCAATTTACTTGTAATATATATAAATGAAGTGGTTAGAGGGATATTTGATGTGGTAGACAATTCCAAACAACATCGTCAAAAGCCAGCCGCTTGGCCATTCTTTACGAAAACTTACCGCGTTTACGGTAAGTTTAATAATATAAATTGTTTTTCCTACTGCATACTCTGATTTAAAAATATGTGCACGCCACTGGATGGGAAACAGCATGAAACCAGCAAGAGTGGAGGCGTTTCACAGAGGTGACCGAGACTCACCAAAGGTAGTTGTATGTATGTCTGTGTGGAAAATATCTATCAATTAATATTTTGATAGAAAGCAGTCACTTTGTGGTTAGACATATTTAATTTTTGTACCCTGAAGATGCTTATCTTAAGCGAAACCGGTCGGTCATAATAAAATTAAATAAAATTCTCGTGGTTATTAACAAAGTTATTGTTTTATTTTCATATCAATTAATATTTACCCGCGCTCTTTCCCGCTTTCATGGCCTGGTATGCGATCGAATCGACAAAGTACGTCTGGTTGTTCATCGCTTTGCAATCTTGAAATTGCACAGAAGCAGAGACGCCGATGGTTCCATCGTTGGCCTTCACCCCGCCGAGGTAGGCAGTGGCAGAGCATGCAGAATCAGCCACCTGGGCGTTTACGCAGTATGTCTGAAATTTTAAAAAAAGTACCAAAATAGACTTAAATTAACACGAAAAATATAACCAGCAGTCTTCAGAGAAGAAATCTTTTTAAGTAAGTTGTTGGAGAACGATTGCTGACTGTAAAAATAGACTGAAGTTCATAAAACTATAGAATAAGAAATACACACTAGAAATGCCTTCCAGGCAGATCTGAATAGATGCCGGTGTAGTTTCTGACTTTGGTCAGTTTTCTTTTAACCATGAGAGAGCCAAAGAAAACACACCGCCCTCCCCTTGCTTCTCTCCCTGTATTGTATATTGCCATTCCATTTGATGATTAAATATTTTTTGTAATAGAAATTTAAGGCGCAAATGGCCAGACTTTTGGATCACGAAAACGCCCAAATCGCGTTTCCTGTGTTCTTCTTTGTTCTGTGATTTAAAAATACTATTACAATGGACACTGTTCTACAATAGGTTACCTTGTTTGAGCCGCTCCACAACCACACAATGCTAAGTCCTAAGTAATTAACGGTACACCATTGTTGGGAGTACTATTATACTGGGACCTCACCACGTGACTGGATTAAAAGGTAATCGCCATATCTTTGGGAATTAGGAACTAGAATGAGGTATCCGTACAATGGCGTAGTCGTCCATTAGTAGAATGAGGTGTTCCCGCAGCCGTTGTGTTCACATGATGAGGTTGAGCCTGAAAGGCTCAGCGATGTGTGAATGCGATGCTTTGCGGACTACCGAATATGTGGTCAATTGATCCCCTGACAGTTGGCCCCCCGACAGTTGATCCCTCCTACAGTTGATTCCTCCGACAGTTGATCCCCTAAATGATTATTTCTACTGTACGTCCTCATTTGTAAAGTAAGTATGCAAAGAGGATATGCAGCCCTATAACTAAAGTCGATATACTTATATTTGCAGGCGTCTTGAGTGGAAATCCGCTACATAAAACGTTTTTACTAACAATAATGATTAGGAATCCTTGTACTAAAGAGATTTGAAGATTTTCAAGACTTACGTTGGACAATCCAATAACTGGGAATTTCTCAAAGGACATCTTTTCGTCCTCCCCAACCCTCCCTTCCTTCTGTCCCATATAGATCCTGGCTGCCGCCACCGTGGCCAGCGACATGCCATCCCCGATGAAGAAGATGACGTTCTTTGCCAGCTGATTGCCGCTTAGGTCTCTAGCCAAGTGGTCTTTCAGGGATTTAAACGCCTTATCGTGCCAGAAGCTCTGGACTAGCTCTTTATCTGGTCCAACGGTGGTCTGTCGACTGCTTGGGTGCATGCGGTACAGATCTGTAAAACATGGTTTAGAATTGTTGTTATGTGGTCACAAGATTGGATGAGCCGCCCAAAGCTGTCTTGACACACACTCCATGCTTCATTTACAAATATAAATCATTTCTAAAGAATATTAATGAATTAATTGTATACATTTTCCTTAAGAAATAAAATATTTACATCACTGTTTTTAATATATCAATATTTGGATGTAATAAATAATTTATTTACCTTATTAACTTTTTAAATTTCTAATATAAATTTTTCATTTCTTATTTTTTTAATATTTTTTTAATTATTTACTTGCCCATTTTTATCACTTATTGCTATTTTTTGTTTATATTCCTAATCTGTCTATTCTCACATTAATATTTTCCTATGTTTATTGTTTGTCTATTTTTGTCATTATAATTTATCTATATTTATTATTTGCATACTTGTCATTATTATTCTAGTCCCGAGGGAAATAATTTCCCTCAAAGCCTATGTCATCTTTGGGGATGCTGTGTGGGCGGCCTTTAGATGACAGGAAGGAGTTAACCTGGGTTTTGAAGAAATCCATGGTGTAATAATAATAATAAATTAATTATGTAATTAAAAATACACTTTGTATACACCACTTTCATTAAAATATATAAATATTTCGACGTGTTTCGATAGAAATGCTATCATCCTCAGGAATAATGAATACTAAAAAATAATTTCAAGTATAGAAAAATGATAAAAATTAGAACAATAATTTAAGAATATACAAAATATGAGCATAAGCAAAAATGAATAAAAGTAGGTGAGTAATAATGATGCCACAAAGTTATCAATCATTTGAAGAAATTAATAAATTAATAATTTTAATAGCGCCGTTTTCGTGATAAAATCACCTCAAGGGCGCTTTACAACATAATTGATCTAACATATACCTCATCACTTAGACTTATATCTAATAATTTACACCTTAGATTTATTACTAATGGATTACAGCTAAGACTCATAATTAGAAACTACCTAATTCAGACTTATAATTAGTGACTTACATCGAAGACTTATATAGCTAGCGACTTACAACTAAGACAGTGACTTATAACTCACAGTGACAGAGGCCTACAACTAACATATTTACATTTTAGAATAAATTATTTAGAAAATGTTACTATTTAGAAAATCAGAACATAACTTGATATTGAACAGCAGTGGGGCGAGTTTGTATTTGATACATCACAGCTGCATTTGTATGCCTCAGATCAGTTTGAGGATAATATACATACATATAAATCATATTCTACATGTTAATTATGATGATAATGCTAGACAGATATGATAAAAATTTTAAAATGTGATGAGCGCCAAAAGAAGAAGGAAGTTTTTACCTATATTAATATTATATAAATTTGTTTGACTGTTAGTTATACGACATGGGTGTAAAAAAATGTATTTGCTGGGTTATCTGAATTTAAAGAAAAGTATAGATATCTTAAATTAATGAAATTATTAATTGTCAATCATTACCCACATTAACATTTTTTTGTCGCTCAAAATTAAAATAAATTAAGGAGTTCAGCTTGAAGGAGGGAGGAAACACAGAGGCGTGCAAATTATTCCACCACTGAGCTGTTGAATACAAGAACGAGTCTTAGAAGCGACACGTTCTCATGTGGCAAATGTCAACCGTGTTCGAATATTATAAGGGAATACTGATAAGGGAAGCTTTGCTACTGAAACATGTAAATATTTATATATTAAAAACAGTGGTTCAAATAAAGTACTTCCTATTAATTTCATTAATAGTGACGAAAAAAATAATTTCACCCTTACTGAAGAAATAATTAATACTTTCTTGTTCATTTTATCCATTACTAGCTGATGTGTACCCGGCCTTGCTCGGGATTTTTCCGTTGTAATTAGGGTGCCATAATTGATTTGACAGCGAAAGTAACTATCTCCAAATAAAGAAACATTCATTTGAATAAATTATTTCATTCCAAACGTTTATTTTTCAAAATATATCTACATCATAAAGCTCTTAAGTAGGCACCTACTCGTGTTTTCCATTTTGAAAATGTTCTACCGAAAAAAACTTCTTCTTTCGAATATACAATCTGTGGCTAACCATAGTGCTATATCTATGGGGTAACCTAAATAAAACATGACGAGTTCAATGCTTTTCATACTAATTTTAAAACGTTATGGCAACAGCTTTAGTTATTGGATTTCATTCAAACTACTCTCTAAACCTTTCCGGCACAAATAAGAACAAACTGTGCTATTTTCAGCGAATCCGCTCAAGTAATTTTCGAGAAAATCGAGAACAAACAAACAAACTTACATTATTTTTTATATATATAGATAAATTAACTTAATCGTAATCTTCTGTCATTCCGATTGAGATGGCTCGATTAATATATTTGATTCACTTGATACTACTTTCTACCATTGGCAATATAATTTGGGAAAATCAAATGATTAGTTACTACATTTTTTTTAATTTCGGGTCGTAACTGTTTTCTTTTTTTGTGTAACTACTGACCAATACATAAGAAAGATTTAATTTTTTTTAATAATTGGATTGTAATTGTACCTGATAAGATTTCTGATGATGGATTACAAATAAATAATAAAAGATTAATATGGTTTTGTCTTTATAGATAGTACTCAGTCGCGTGTGTTAAAAAAATGAATTTAAAGCCAATAAAAATGCATAGATTCGCGGGAGGTGCAAATCAAAAGATTCTTAATATATTAAAAAAAAATCCATATAACATCGGATGCAAAGGGTTAGGTTTCAGGGTTTTAAGTAATTAATTTAATCAAAGCCAACATATTTTGGACGTTTTGAATATCGAGCAGTCAGTGATAGAAAAAAATTAATGCTTTTCTTAAAGAAGATAATATTAACAAACCTCCAATGAAACATGAGACAGAAAATGACACAGAAAATAAAAAAAAGGTATCATCCCCATTTGGGAATCAAACCCAGGACCCCTGTCTTACCGGGATAACGCTATATCCACTGAGCTAATGAAATCTGTTTATTTTAGGTCATTTTTATCGATATCACACTTCAAATTTAAGACTTGCCAATATTATCCTCAATTAATTCAATATTATTTGCTTCTTCAAAGTTCTTCTCGAATATTTTTGCAATCCAGATAGTGTATCGGATATACCTATCCGATTTTTATTGTCGCGATAAAACAGTGGTCGTGGGTTTGATTCTCAGATGCGACTGATACGTATTCATTTTCTGTGCCCTTTTCTGTTTCATGTTTCATTTGAGATTTGTTAATATTTTCTTCTTCAAAGATTAAATATTACAATGATGTATATTACATATAAGTCTAAATGATAAGGTATAGGTTAGATAATTTATGTTGTAAAGCGCCCTTGAGGTGATTTTCTCACGAAAACGGCGCTATAGAAATAATCCATTTATTATTATTATTATTATTATGATAAGCTTAAATAAGTTATTTCCATAAATTGACAACATATTTCTTTAAAATAACACAAATATCTGCATCCTTAAAAAAGGTCTCACATTTAAAAATAAAATAAATTGAATTACTTGAGTTGATTTCGTTTTTGTTTGTAATTTTGGTTTTCTTGTTCATTATTGTGTTTTAAAACAAAATTAGAAAACAAGTTAAAGCTCACCATGTTGAATAGAACCTCCAATGGTCGCGATCAGTATCACTAAACATGTGAACTTGGCCATGGCTAACCGGTGTGTGGAACCTCAAACCAAAATACCGCAATTGGCAATCTCAATCCCCTTGCAAATATATCTGACGTTTATGTATTAAATAGATTGATGTTTATCAATTCGAGATAGATATTTCAAAATTTTTTCGAAGACGCAAAGGGCGTTTTTTGGTGACTACGTGTATTTTTTTTTTATTTATTTAATATTGTTTTTATCTTTTATTGTTTTATAATTTATTTTAATTCTTTTTTTTTTTTACTTGCTGGATTTAATCTTTACCGCTTGCTATATACTAGAAGTACGTAGCACCGCTCTCGCTTCCCCCCGCATTGAGAACTGTCCCCATTTGAATTACATTATATTATAATCCATTAGTATATTATAGCACATCGGGCTGTCGGTATCGAGCAGGCGGTTTATGTAGATTCCTTACTGGACCGTCAGCGAGCGGCCTTAGATAAGCTTGTCGAGGTAGCGAATCGGTATCGTGACGGTGTTGGCTTCAAAGCTATGGGTCCATGCGCGTCCCCATCTCAGGAGACATACATATTATTCAACTATTGCTAATGGAAAGCGCCAAAAGTTAAAAATGATCAGTCAAATAGCAGTAAGTAAAAGGGTTTCGGGAACACAATGGGTAGATGCATTCCTCCCCGATATAGTAAAGGTTAAACGTTCGAGGTCTTAGTTGCAGCATAATATTCGTTTATCTTTTTCCATTGCATTCTGTTTGGGTATTGGTGTTATTAAGTATTTTAAAATATATTATTACGTGTGACGGTTGTTTCGCCTTCCGAAGGCACTATCAAACCGCGCTGAAGCCACTTACAGACGATTAATTTATATTATTTCTATATTCTAACTTATAATGAAACTGTAAAAATGTTTTAATTATTTTTTCCAATAGCCTTATTTATGAATGAGTAAATTGACGATAGTTTTAATGATTACTACTTATTACCATACACTGCAAAGTTTTCCTAATTAATTATTATTGTTGTTATATACTTTGCAGTAAAATAACCACTAAGGGGGAGAGGGTCCACTTATTAATTCTAAATAATGATAATATTTTTACGCAATATTTAAACATATTGTTTTTAAAGAGAAAAATATCCATTGCATATTTTTAAAACTCACGAAGGCTTATAATTTATCAAAATCAAATCAGAAATACGAATTTTCTCACCGTCCAACGTATAATTTGACAAATATACGTTTTTATAAATAAACTTCACCAAAGTATTGTAATCCGCATTAAAAAATTTCATTCTAACCTTTAATGATCTAAATGCGTCCACAGAAAGGTTAAAGGTTTTCCTAGAAGTTATAGAATCCGCTATCCAAATATAGGCCTTAACGCAAGGTATTTTTTATAGCAAAAGAGAATTGTTTTTATTTGAATTCCCTATTCCTGCCTTTACTTATATGTATACGTTTTTATTTATATTTACTAGAAGCGGTGATTTATCAAATTGTCTATAAAAGAACTTAGAAAATGATTTATATGTACAGGGTCTGACTCAAAAGTATCGAGAATTTTTTTTTAGACAATTTATTACCAATAAACGTGCAAACACTTAATATTCTTCAAAATATGCCCCTTGGGCCTCAATTCACTTTTTGTAGCGATTCTTCCAGTATTAGAAGGCACCCAGGAAGGCAGAAGATGGAAACCCCTTAAGCCACTGCGTTGAAGCCGTTTTAACCCCATCCAACGTCTCCAAATGGCGTCCATTTAGGCTTCGCTTGATTCGGGGGAACAAAAAGAAGTCGGGACTGTACGGCGGTTGCAGAAGTGTTGCCACGCGTTGCTTATCGAGGAACTCTTGAACGACGAAAGCTGAGTGTAAGGGGGTATTGTCGTGATGCAAAATCCAGGTGTTGACGATCTCCTTTTGAACGCGGCGAATCCTTTCGCGCAACCGTTTATTTCTTATATTGCACTTCTTCGCTATTAAGCGGACACTGCGACGACGATGAGACTGTAACACTTCCCTCATTTTTGTGACGTTGTCATCAGTTTTGGAAGTTGACGGTCGTCCAAGGCGCACGTCGTTTTCAATTGATTCCCGGCCGTTTTGGAATTGTTTGTGCCATTCGTAAACTCTTGCCTGTGACATGGGTTCATCTCCGAAGCCTTCCTGAATTATGGCCAGGGTCTCGATACCGTTTTTTTTTCAGCCGAACGCAGAATTTGATGGCTGCCCGCTGCTCCAGCAAATGTTGCATCTTGATTTCCGACGCAACGACAAAACACACTTTGCGCGGATCACTATGCTAGCTCTACCGTTGCTCGGAGAGGATTGAGCAACGGCGCGTTTGGTAGCTGCGACTTCTCCCTACCATCCCCACCAGTCGACGCACCCCTTTTAGCGCAGTTAGGAATTTTTTTCTCGATGCTTTTCCCTGTATATTTGTATCTTTATGCATATAGTTATTCCTGAGGTCGAGCTAGTCGAGAATTATTCACATCGTGACCTCTGTTGGGGGATCTTTACTTAGATTTCAATTTAAATGTAATTACGAACCGGATCGCGAGATAACAATATGTATTGTATTGCCTAATAATTTTATATTAAATTACCGTCGATTTACTCGAAACTAAAACGAAATAGATTGGTAATAAAAATGAAAACATTTTAAGAGATTCATTAAAGGTACCTATACAGAAATAATATAGACCGCATTTGTAAATGGTTTAACCACAGTTTGCTGTCACACGTAATAATAATTACCTAGCAGAACTTTTTAATAACTAAACCGTTTTTTTATAAATAAATAGTCATAACTATTACTAACAAGTCAATTTATTAAATTTATAATGCTGTTTTTTTATATTAAATTTGAACACAATACATTAGTACAAAATTGTTTGAGTAATAATTATTTATTACGCGTCATAAATTCATTTCAATTCATGTACTTCTATGTAAAGAAACGATAAAAATAACATATTTACTGCGCATATATAATGCACGTAAGCGTAATAATTCTTCTCGCCACTGATAAAACGATAAGAACTAATCTGAGATAGCAGCGCAGCCGTGTATGACTAAAAGCGATATTGTTTCTATGTGTTTATTTTTTGAATGGTTTGAACGTGATTTATTAAAATGCATTGATCGGATAACTGATTAGAGTGATTAGGCTATGACTAACTCGAATGATTATATAACCTTTTATATTTGCCCCGATGATTGCTGGATACTTTGCCCACACGTTTTTTTTTTTAATAAAGTTATGAAGTTGTGAATTCTTGCTTGTCATTTGGGTGCTTTAATTGATTTGACAACGAAAGTAACTGTCCCTCCAAATAAAGAAACATTCACTTGAATATTTTATTTAATTCCAAACGTTTATTTTTTAAAAATATATCTAAATCGTAAAGTTCTTAAGTAGGTACCTACTCGCGTTTTCCATTTTTAAAATATTCTACCCAAAAAAACCTTCTTCTTTTGAATATGCAATCTAGAGTGTTATAACATACAGGGGAACTATTTCGCTACCTGATTGGGCAACGTTGTTAGGCAGGTTAAGAAGAGGGCTGTAGGAAGGAATTTGGAAATGCGGGCCTTGAAGAGGCCCGGATTAAATGTAGGAGGAATGACAGATGCCGGTAGCTCGTTCTACATACGAGTCGATTTACACAAAAACAACTGGTAAAACGAAACGACCCGTTCTCAGGAATCGGACATCAACTATGAACCGATGTTCTACTCGTGTCCGTCGAGTTTCACGCACGTGCACTGGACGGAGGGGATCAACGCTGCTAGTCCCTTCAAGCAGGCTCCATTGAAATATCTGTAGAATAGACTCAGCATACACACAGTGCGTCTATGGATCTGAGATGGCAGTCGACAGTTGTTAACAACGGATTGTCAATCAACCGAACCGCCCTTCTTTGCACAGAATCAGGCAGATTTAACAAGTGTTTGGGATCTCCAGCCCAGAGGTGACGTTAAAATTCAATTGTTGGACATACTTGAGCATATTTATGACGGGTAACACAATGGTCTATTGAAGTTGTTGTTCACAATGAAGGCTGTTGTTTACTGAGAATTTTGTGAGAAAAGAAACACGAATTATGCAGTGGAAGTTATTTATAACTTTGGCAGTTTAAACCATAGAAAGTTACAATGACTTGAATTAGTAAATTGGTCTATTTTGGGCTGCGTTTGCTACACTGAGTAAAAACTGATATCTCCTGTAGGACTACAGTCGCATAACTTAACCGTTAGAGTGCGGTCCAGCGCCATCGCGCTGTAAGGTTTAGTTACGTAAATTGCCACGCAGCGCTATAAGCGCAGTTAAGACTGAAAGTGGTATAAGAAGCATACCACGAAGGAGTATATATTATATTTAATCCCCTTCTCGATAACCTGAAAACGGAGAATCAAATAAAAACACAAAATAGTTCAATCTTAAGATAAGTGAGCTGAATAACAATGTAACATGATGTAATAAAACAAAGAGAACAATAAAAAGTACGTAGTTAAGTTATGTTTGACAAAAACATGATCCTGGCCTGATAAAAAAATAAGTGACGGTTAGAAAAAAATGGCTTCTCTACCCCATTTCTCCCCTATACATATATTGAACCGGTTAGTAGCTGGTTGATGCATCGGGATTCCACCTAGGCGTCATAGGTTAAATTTTCTGCTAACTAAGTTCTTCATCAGTTAACATGCAATATTTTTGGCCAATCATGGTAGTCTGGGAATAGTTGAAATAAACAAAAACACTTTCATAATATTCTCGAAGACGTTCTCATTTTGGCAAATGGCGTCATACGTCATCAAACAGAAGCAGAATCCTCAAAAACTCGGGATAATTGTGGAAAAGTGGTTTTGAGAAATCAATGGTCGGGGATTTTGGCAATACTTGAATATTTTCGTCGATTCCCTGGTCGTGTGGCACCAAAAACTGCGACGTTTAGTTGCTCGCTTCGGGGAGACTGGATCAACACGGAACAGAAGCAGACGTGGTCAGCCACGGAGCAGCTGTTCGGCCGAGAATATTTCTGTGGTGGCTGCAGATGTCCAAGAGAACACTCAGATATTAAACAGACGACGGGCCACGTAATTGGGCAACAATATCTTTAAAGCGAATTATGGAAAAAAAAAGATTGAAAATGTTCCCGTATAAAGTGCAAGAAGTGCATCAGCTTTTGCCGGCAGACCGCCAATAGCATGCAAATTACAGCTAAGGCCTCGACCGCGATGATAATGATTTTCACTGATTGGGGCACTGAAAGTGTGCGTGTATTGCACGAAGAGTCATTACATCATTTCAAACTGACTGTTGCGACCAAGTCCAAGTCACTGGTGCGGCGTTCACGGAGGAAAGGTTAGCAAAACTGTTAGTGTGACTAGTGAGCGCTACAGAACCCTGGTCAACGACTTCTTGCTGCCACAAATCTAGGAATTGGGATCGGAGAACATGTGGTTCTAGTCCAGCAGGACGGTGCAATCGAACACACAGCACGAGCGACACTGGACATTTTGAAGCAATCATTTCAAGCCGCTTAATCTCTCGTGTCGGCGATTTGCACTGGCCCGCAGATCGCTCGATTTTACCATTCCAGAATTCTTCGGGTTTCTTTAAACGAGCTTGGCCAACCTAAAGGAGAACATCTGACAAGAAGTGAATAATTTATCGCCAGAAGCTTTGAGAAATACCCGAATGTGCATCAATTCTGGCGGCGGCCATTTGACCGATATTATCTTCGTGACTAAATGAAAAAAAAAACGTTTAAATAACCGTAATCATCTAATAGAACCAATTTCTTTTGTTTACAAAGTTACTGACTTAGGAAATGGAGTGAGGACTTTTGCGCAAGATGTATTATTTTATGAATGTTTTATCGTGCATTCAGTTAATGTGTTATGCTATGACTGTTGGATCAGTGTTTGCTATGTAATTAAATACTAAATTGCTAATCTCCTTCAACAAATGACTTGACAGCATTCATTGTACACGAAGACTTAAAGATCCGCATCGACAATGTGAATTTTATGCTTTATTTTTTTTATCCATTTTGTTTAACTTCACATTATAAACCTATATAGCTCACTATAGAAACGCTTTAGTAAGCTGATCATAAAAAAATTGCTGAATCACGTCAGATGTCGATTTTAAATGAAACGAACTTTTCCGGTAAATAATTATTAGGTAGGTAATATTGATATTCCAGATTACGTCTTTTTTATTCGCACTGTTTATTTCACTTGTACATTTAGGAAAAAAAGATTTGAAATTTATATTAATATGGATATATATATTTTTTCTAGACAGTGGTAACGATTTTTAAAAACACAAACGAAATGACTTGTTAAATATATTATGAAATTAAAGGAAATCGATACTTTAGTAACCGAAGATTTTTTTATGTTAATATAGCACAAGAGTTCCAACTACTCTCAGCTATCTGGAGGCAGTGGTGTTATGGCATTTTCAACGGGGTATTTTCACAGTTTTTATTATCTAAAAAAATTAAGAAAAAAATTTGATTAAGACGGCATTTTTATTATATTTTTATCTTTATGAATACATTTTTTATAACGATAGAAAACGAGCCATTTTTGATTTTCCGCCAAAACGACATATTCGTTTTCTTCGTGAATATGGCGTTGTTGACGTCACGCCGACCAACGTCGGTGACAGCCGTCTTACCAGCCAGTGGTGTTACTACATCAAAATGGCGTTATAGCCAGTTTGAACCGTTTCAGAAAGAACGCTTTTAAATCGTTTTTAAAATCAATAATTATGACCTAAAAAAATAAAATTATACACATTTAGTTAGATAATAATAAACACATAAATTTGCTTTAAATCTGACATGTTTTTTTTAGCGGTATCTCTAGTTTGTGAAAATACCCCATGTTGGGAGGCCGAATGGAGTGGGGAAGGGAGGGAGAAGAGAAAGAGAAAGGTTAAATAATACATAGCTATTCAGATCTGATCGTCAACCAGGTCTAAAGCCATTTCAAGTAACGTTAAAATTCACAACGGTAATCTTAACAGAGAATATCTACCGCTTTGAAAAATGCCGCAAATGTGTGATATAGTTCATATAAATTAAATGTGAAAAAATATTGAATAAAAAATAAATTTTCACGAGTGATTCGTACCCGCTACTTCTATTCGTAGTCGAAGATCTTAACCGGTGGACCACGGAGGTCATTAGTATTAACACAGGCTTAGAATTCATCACTAGTTCATAAACTCGGTTATTTGATCATTTTGACGGTTACGCAGTATTGCTTGAAAAAATGAATGAATGAACCGTTATTTTGTTGACCGCGTACAAAAAGTTCCGACTAACGGTCGTCTTATTTTTATAATACAATACAAACGCATCGACTCTTTTTTACTAAGTGCGTGCAAATTACCTGTCAATTTTTCTTGCCGCGGTGCGACTGTGGTTTTGAATGACTTAATAGACTGGAAACTCGATACGGCAATGAAAAGTGTTTTTGTGACAATTTCCCGCCGCAGCGGCACGTTTTTATAACCCATTGTTAATTAATTCTGTTTGCATAACATACCTTACCTTATTATACAAATGGTTGAGCGGTCCGGTTTGTTAATTTTACTTTGTGAAACCTGTCGGTTGACAGGAATTTTTTTCAATTTGAGAGGCAAGTATGGGTACCGCCGCTCCGGGAACCATTAATTAGATATAATCAACACTTCTGGTGGTTTGCTACGTTTGGTAATTTAGCAGGAGAGCTCGAGTTCAAGGGGTGAGTTTGTCCATATGCGTTGTGGGGACGGATCGGGAGAGGCCGGTTGAGGAAGACTCCTTGATTTATAAACAGTGGGGTGCATCTTTCTTTAACCGTATTTAGGAATATCTTCCTCTGATTGTCACGGCCAACTGAATAAATGAGCGTACGAAATTCATGGAAAAAGCGTTTTTATTTAAAATTGTCGGTCAAATTTTACTATAATTTCCTCTGAAGGTTCTTTTTTTAGGGTAGGAAAAGCTTTTTAGCCATCTTAGATAGCACGCAACTGCCTCTTAACCCTTTGAACCCTAAGGCGTTCATTGTATCAGCACCATATCCCTGAGCTCCTGACCAATTTTTGACCAAAAAATAATATTTATTTTTATAAACAATAATTATTAGCCTGAAACACTCATCCAAATTGAAAAAAACCTTTCCAAGCAAAGATAAATATCGCCGACAGGACTCGAACCCGCACCCTTCTGATTGCCGGTCAGATGCTCTACCATTGAGCTACGTCGGCTTATCGCAAACCCGCCAAGTTAATCAATATATACTAGTGTTTCATTCAATAATTACTGTTTTTTTTAATTATATTTCACCTGTAAACAACCAACTTTATCAGTATGAGAAAGGCTTGTAACGGCTAAATCCCTCAAATAGATGGTGTCGAGACAAATTATGTCTACATTTTATTGGTGAAAATTCCTTTGACTTGTCAAATATTTATTAATTAATAAACTAAAGTTCTTAAAAACTTAAGACAAGATTTTTGTGCATAGCGCAAAGGGTAACAATTATTTTTATAAAAACAATAATTATTAGCCTGAAACACTCATCCAAATTGAAAAAAACCTTTCCGAGCAAAGATAAATGTCGCCGACAGGACTCGAACCCGCACGTTTTGGCGGGTTTGCGATAAGCCGACGTAGCTCAATGGTAGAGCATCTGACCGGCAATCAGAAGGTTGCGGGTTCGAGTCCTGTCGGCGACATTTATCATTGCTCGGAAAGGTTTTTTTCAATTTGGATGAGTGTTTCAGGCTAATAATTATTGTTTATAAAAATAATTGTTACCCTTTGCGCTATGCACAAAAATCTTGTCTTAAGTTTTTAAGAACTTTAGTTTATCAATTAATAAATAATATTTGACTAAAAACGCAATTTCGATCAATAATCAATTGTCAATTAGAAAACTATTTTTTTAGTTCATAATAATTGCAGACTTCCGGTAGCAAAAAAAATATTATGCCTTCAGGGTATTTGCCTCGCCAAATCAGGCCGGTTTACCGGCCTATAGGGTTCAAAGGGTTAAGCCTGACTCTCTCGAACCATACCCCTGCACCGCAGTGGGAGGAATGGATTAATACTTCTGTCAGACTGGACATACTGACCACTAGATTCCTTCCCACCCCTTATTTATTTTCCTTCCCAGAACTTCCTATCCCTGCTTTCCTTAAAAATACCCTTCACACAGCTTACCCAAAGATGACATAGGCTCCGAGGGAAATTACAACGAACATCTCAGCGATACGACCATAGCATCTCGTCTAATTTACACAATGGGACTGTTCAAGTGAGTTTTTACAGTAGAATCTTCGAAGTAATAACGGAAGTTTGTAGCTATTACGGGAACCTTTTTTTTGGTTATAAAATTATGTTTCAATATTGCGATCAATTTTTTTAATTAAAGTAATTGAAAAATAACTTTTTTTTGATTGATTCATGAGCTAGAAGGAGTTATAAAGGGGATAAAAAACTACAACAATTTTATGGTGCCAAAAAGTTTAACAATGATGAAAATTCGTTTTTGTTAAATTTAAAGAAACTATTATCTAAGCGTTTTGTTTTAGTAATTCTTCATCCTCTTTCCGTACTTGCAGGCATCTAATTATGCATTTTACACTAACAGTAAACGAAACGTGATACGCGCTCACAGGTGGCACTAATTTAAATGTCGAAAAAACACTTAATAGTTTTAAATATTGAATTGGGAGGATGTGCACATAGAAAAAGAAATGGAATAATTTTTTAATGTTGGTTTAAAGCTCGAATCCTTCAAGAAACTCATAATAACTATTTGTTCTGCTTCATATTCCATATGTACAACCGTCAACAAACAATTCATTTCAATATTTAAATGCATTACGTGCTATTAGTGTTTTTTCTCAAATATTTCAAGTAGTGCTCTCTGAGAGTGTATATTACGTTTCGTTTACTGAAAATTTAATATATGACTCGTATTTAACATAACTCTAACTCCATAATATTTATGGTAGAAAAAAACATTTTCTTATGCCGGGATTGGCGTTCGTGGGTGTTTATTACATTGGGACTCTAGAATCAGATTATAGGAGCTTTCTGCTTTATGGAAGGTGTGGGGTTATATTAAAACAAGCTGGGTTGATAATTTAATACAAAACAAGAGCATTTTAAAAGGCAGATTTTTTAAGCTTCATCCCGATGAAATTATGTCAACTCCACTCGAAGATCCGAGCCCTTGTGGAAAATTCAGTTTTGCATGAAAATATAATGAAAATTATACCAGTCGTAGTTCAGTTACGAAGGCTGCATCGCCATGGCCTCACAGCGAGCTGTATGCGCAGTTTTCATAGCGATTGTTTGCGCCATCTCTCAGAATGATGTCAAAGGTAGGGCGTTTTATTTTTCCTGTACAGTTAACAAAAACACCCAACCAATTTTTATTATTAATATTATCATTAATTAAAAATTTTATTTCAGTTATTTTTAATAACCATGTTACAAATACTAATAATATAACACATTTTTTTAAACAAAATATCGATAATCGTCATTTTCTAGGGGGTGCTGTATTTTATTTGGTTCGGTTTTTCAAATTTTAATTCCATTTCAAGTTATTATGTCCCCAGAGAAGAGTATGTATTTAAAATTTCAAATACAATGTAAACAATTCGATTAAAATTAATGATAGGATATTTGCCGGTGCACTCACCCAAATTCGAAGTAATTGATTTAACCATTTACAGAGCATATCTTAATATAAGTGTATATTCACAGGTATTATAAAATTATAAAATAATATGCAAAATTACTGCCTCAACAAAGGTTAGGCTAGTGAGGCGGGTTATGTGAAACTTCAACTTATAACTATGCATTTATGTTCTTTACATAATACCTACTGTTATTATATTATTTTCAATTTTCCTTTTTATATATCTACTCTATAAACCACAATACACTTATATTATTATATTATACATGTATTTTAGTTATAGATAAATTTAATTACACTAGAGATATTATTATTAGTCACTGATTACATCCTCAGATCATAGAATATTTATTTATTTATTTGTAACAAATTAATATTTGTAAGAATATAAAGAGATATACTGTGAGGAGCATATCTCAATCGCTTTTCATGTGAATGTAGGGCTGTTGGGAAACACTTTCGGAATGTGTACGCACAGGAGTTTGTTTCGGTATTAGTGCCAATAAAATTGACAGGCTTTATGAGTAGATGTGGAAAGCAGCGGGAACTTTTTCATAAGTGTGAGCAATGAGCATATAGTAGTATTTGTTATAAAAGAGGCGACACTGGGTTCCGCTGGATTCCATATTAAAAACGGATCGCAGCATATCTCTATATATTTTATGATCTGGGATTATATCAGTTATCACACAAATGAGGAACACTTTAGGAAGGATTTTTATATTGAAAAAACAACATATTATTATTGTTTTTAATGTTTATTGTTAATGGACATTCAGTCTGACATGTAAAAGTTGACAAAATTGAGGACGCGGCGATCGTTTAAAAGGTTTTAATGACAAAAATCAAAATGGTTCAATAGTATTTTTTTACTTTAACCAAACGGGATTAAAAAAATAGTGGTACTTTACGAAAGGAAATGATTCTACATCATATTCCAAGACAATTTTATTTTAAATCTTTGTAAGGAAGATTACAAGGAAAATAGTTTTTTTTTTAATTTTTGACATCTAAGTATCAAAATGCACATCTCTTGCTCAAAGACAATTTTCATACTTAGGACCAAGATTGTTCAACATCATAACCGATACATGGAAAATGAAAAGTACAAACGTCCTGCGTAAATTGATCAATGTTTGGCTTCTCCATTTAGGGGGGGTCAAAAGTGAACATATGATTAATAGATATGTACAATTTTAATAAAACCTTCATAAGTAATTCATTATTACTCTACACATAATTAAAAATACATATCATACCTTAAAAACAAAAACATTTTTTTTTTAATTAACTTTATGGATTCTTTCATGTATATGTATATTAATATGAACTAACTTGTCAATTTGACTGTCCTAAAACGGGATTTGTTCCTAGTTGGACAGTCAAAGCCTTCCTAAATATATTTTTTAAATAACGTGTATTTCAAATAAATATTATTATTAGATATTAAACCAAAATAATAATAATAATAAAAAAAAATAATAAAAAAAAAAAAAAACTTTATTAATTGATAAACTAAAGTTCTTAAAAACTTAAGACAAATTTTTGCGCATAGCGCAAAGGGTAACAATTATTTTTTATAAACAATAATTATTAGCCTGAAACACTCATCCAAATTGAAAAAAACCTTTCCGAGCAAAGATAAATGTAATAAAAACAGTAATTATTCAATGAAACACTAGTATATATTGATTAACTTGGCGGGTTTGCGATAAGCCGACGTAGCTCAACGGTAGAGCATCTGACCGGACATCAGAAGGGTGCAGGTTCGTGTCCTGTCGGCGACATTTATCTTTGCTCGGAAAGGTTTTTTTCAATTTGGATGAGTGTTTCAGGCTAATAATTATTGTTTATAAAAATAAAATAAAAACTTTAGTTTATCAATTAATAATAATATTTATTTGAAACACACATTATTTTACAGAAATATTTAAGAAGGCTTTGGACAGTCAAATTGATAAGTTTAGTTCATATTTATATACATATACATGAGAGAATATAAAATAATCCATAAAGTAAAATTAAGAAGAAATTTTTTTTTAAATAATCGATTATTAATTAATATATAACAAAATCTAACTCACAGATCAAAAATACAAATAAAGAAGCGAATATAGCAGAGTTATGTTGTTTTCCCTTGTTTCTTTAAAACAAGCTGTCAAACTATGATAACCTAATAATATTTGAATTCCTACTACTCTACCGTTATCATTTATTGTAGGATTTGTGAAGGTAAAGATCTGACCATTACACCACCAACTGTTGTAAGAACGCGACATAAATTCAGTCATATGTACTGAACATAAGAATGACGTACTTTTTAATTAAAATGTTGCGTGTTACATACTCGAATCACATTGGAAATCATATTGTTAAATAACAACGGAAAACGTTGTGCAATGATGGGGGAATAAGCTAGCACAGGAATTAGACCCATGGAATCCGAGGCACTTGTACAACGTTCTGATTCTAGGTTTTACGGATTGTTCCCAATTAGAAAAACTTTTTTATTTTTTTTTAAAGAAAGAGAAATATTTCCTTTTTACGGAATAACCTGTCAATTTTTTTAAATCTCCTACTATCATCACAGTAAGCGGAAGATCTTGCTTGTGTCGTTAATGGAGGACTTAGCCAGCCAAAGAATTGAACTCACGACGCCCGGTGAGACCCAAATGCGATACCAACTCAGCCACTGACCGGTCACTATGTTAAAAGATAATTCATAGGAGTTACATAATAGGTGATAAAACCAAGGAAAGGAATAAACAGTGACAAACTAAAATAGCAGACGGGATTTTCCCAAATAACAACAGTAATAATAATAATAATAATATCTTTATTGTAATTAAATTTAACTATAACTAAAAGACATGTATAATATAATAATATAAGTGTTCAGTGGTTTATAAAGTAAAATAGAAAATAATATAATAACAGTTATAGTTGAAGTTTCACATAACCCGCCTCATTAGGCTAGCCTGTGTTGAGGCAGTAATTTTTCAAATTATTTTATAGTTTTAAAATACCTATGAATATATACTTATATTAAGATATGCTTGGTAAATCATTGAATCAATAATTTAGAATTTGTGTGAGTGCACCGGTGAATGCCCTATCATTACTTTTAATCCAATTTTTTTACATTTCCTTTGAATATTTTTTGTGTATCAAATTTTTTTATGCTTACTGGAAGAATGTTGTAAATTATTTTCGCTAACTAAAATAACTAAAATTCCGTTGCCCAAAAGTAGTATGAATTACAGGAATTTGGAGTAAATCTTTGTTGGCATTTCTAGTGATACGAGTGTTTAATCTTTTTTCGTAGTATTTCCTTTTTTTGAATAAAGATTAGTGAGGATTGTTTTAGTAGTGGTAGAATAACTTTTAGATTAAGTTTAATACTATTAATTATTTTCTATTACAGCGTATCAAACCATTGAGGCTAACACCGCAGACGAGTTGCACGCCAGCACGTGGAACGCGCGCGCGCGGGATACGCTTTCCGAGCACCTGGACGCGTGGCACGGCGTGAACACAGCGCGCTCGGCCGTTTTGGTGGTGGGGGGTGGAATGTCCCTTCACACGCTGAGGGCAAGCAGAGCCTATATGGGGCAGACCCTCATGCGGGAAACGCCACTGGATTTTGAAAATTTTCCAATCACTGGGATGGTCAAGGTATTTAAACAAAAATGAATTAAAACTTACTATGCAATCTCCACTTCATTAACATTCACATATCAACATGTTTCGAAAGCGATGTTTTCCTCATCAGGAATATACATAATACTAAAAAATAATAATGTCAAGAATAGACAACTTACGAATTTATTATATTAATAAAGCGGTGTCTACGAAGTAATTTTAAATTCATTTTTTAATAATGACGCCATAAAGTGAATACAATCTTTTGAAGAAATTACATTTTAAACTTACGAATTTTTCGAGTACTTCAAAATCGCAAAAACCATTAAACCAGAGGTTTCCAAACTTATTTGTCTTACCGCCCACTTTTGGACTATATTTTTCATCATCACCCCCCCCCCCCCCACAGTAGACAGTGCGATACAATCCAAATATATACACTGTGCCCGAGAGATAATATCTCTCATTTCCGCTTTCGACTCTATATCCCGACACGATATTTTAATCCCGCCTGTTCTTCTTCATGATAGCTTTTACTCTTGATAAATATTTTTAGGTCTTACAACACCGATATAAAATGACAAAAAAACTACGAATCCATCTATATCAATAGAATAATTGGACAGTTCATCTTGATGCATTATTCTTTTAACGACGTACCTACGATAAATTTGAATGCATAAGGAAAATTTATAAAAATATGTGTATTACCCTCGCCCCCATTTCAGCCCTCCACCGTCCCCTTGTATCCCATCACCGTCCCCCAATTTTCCCTAGATGCCACCACCGCCCCCCGGATCTCTCCAACGCCTCTAGGGGGCCGGTACCGCCCCCGTTGGGAACCTATGCGCTAAACAGATATTCCATTGAAGAGGGAACTAAACAGAATTCTTTTTTCGCTAGTTTACGTTCCTTTTTATAGACCCCTAGACAGGCAAATGAGATTGATAAGGACAAAAGATTTCATCTGGAGAAAGATAAAATTAACAGATAGTTATAGCATCATATAGAACCGCATGTAAACAACCTTGTGATCATTCAAAACATTTTCGAAAAATTGTATTTTTTACATTATTAGGAGGTTTTGTGAAATCAAAAAATGTGTGCCTTCTTTCTAGTGAGAGCGAATACTAGCGCCATCTCTCGGCATACAACAAAAGTATTTCACGAACTTCGATATTTAGTTGACGCCATCTTGTAAGTGTTTGTAAATATTTTTTTCGACGTTAGATGTCTCAAACGTTGAACATTCAAATATTCATAACGTAAAAAAATATAAATATATTTCGTACTTCTTTTGGCCTTGTACCAGAAACGATTTCCGAAAAAGAAATATTTTTTTACAACACTCCCGGCCTATGTCATCTTTAGAGATGCTGTGTGAAGGGTCTTCTATAGGACAGGAAATAGTGAACTTGGGTCTTGGCGATATCCATGTTGATGTTGTAGGTGTGTGGTAACACAGAGGGCGGCAAATAGTTCCACTGCCGAGCTGTTTTACATAAGAAAAGCTATCCGTTTCCATATAACAATCGTCAACCGTGTACGCATTTGGCGTATTTTCTGACTGCACCGGTGACGGATGAATGACGCTAGTTCCCTGGGGCGTTTTTCATTGAAATACTGGTAGAACAGGACAGGATTCCTAACTGACGTGTGTGCTCCAAAAACTGCAATCCGCTTGTTAAAATAGACGAATCTGTCAAACGAACCGCCCGTTTCTGCACAGAGTCAAGAGGTGGCTCCAACGACGCAATGATATTTATAAGGAATTTAACAATTTTCTCATCCAGCGCATAAAAACTTTTTCGGAATCTTCGGAAGTATTGTTTTTATGAGTGCTTCTAGTTGGAACATAATTCTGGCGAATGCAGAAATGTGTTCCGTCTCACGATCTAAAAGACATTTAGAATATGGATTTTTTTTGGAAAACAAACAAATTTTGTTTGTTACACTATGAATTTTCCCAAAATCACCCCAATTGTCTTGAAACATATTTGCTTGTAAGAAGAGTGACATATCAAGAGTGGAAGATACTCTCAGTATCGCCCTGGTAAAAGACCACTATTCAGAATTGAAACGTTGCTTGAAATGGTTTTTAGCCGTGTTTTATGACCATATCTGAATAGCCAGGTATTCCCCACCTTCCTCTCCTCCTTCTCCTTCCCCTCCCCAATACATTCAGCATCACAACATTCCCCAATTGGGGCTGCCATAGTCTCAATGGCTCCAGACGGTTGGGAGCAGTTGGGACCCTAGTGCGGTATTCATATAAAAATAAATAAAAAAATACCTCAAAATATCTGAATTTCTCAGGATATCAGATGTTTTTTTTAGAAAAATGATCATTATTCGGTAATTGCAGGATAGAAATGTATTTTTTTCAAGTTAAAGCGATTGTAACTTGGATTCCTGATAATTTCACGTTAATTTGTATTTCCCGTTATTTATAAAAGGCTAAAACACCCCTGTTTTGACTTACGGCATTGTTCTTGATAAATTTTTTCGATAATTAATACTGATACAAGTCACGATGTTACATGATTACGTTTCTAACAAAGACGTTTACAAAAATATGGGTCTAGCGCGAAATGTGACGTTCCCACTGAAAACCGACACGCATCCACTTCCGCTGTTCCGTATCAACTAGTAATAAATACATCATTATTACCGGAAACCGTTGTCTTCAAATATAAACATAGTAATACTACAGCCCTCTAGCAGTGAGTAGGAATGGTACAGAATTGTTAGTCTGCCAGATAAAAGATTATTGCTTTGGGAGTTATATCTCGAAATTTATGATTTTTGAGATGTGCCACTCTTCCAAGAAAAACACAAATCAACCAAAATAAAACCATACAATGTACTGACCGCCTTTTTCCCATAATAATTGTTGCTTTCATCCTTCATGCCTGTTCTTGAACATCGTTTCAATAGACGATGAAAGGGAGATGTGCAAATTAAATAATCTGAAGCTGATTTTAGACTTAGAAAAGATGAATTGTTGAATTGAAGGAAGCAATTTTAGAAAAAAAAGTTAATAGAGGGACAACCAAAGAATATGTAATCCAAATTCTTACTTTTAGATCACTGAAAGCCAGTAGCGGTTTTCTCTAAATAGCGATTGCGCAATGAATTCCCATTAAAACTATGAGAACACAAACACTCATTATAATATAAGTACACTATAAACAGCGCGGCCGAAAACTACGGTCGAAAAGCAACGCGATATTCCCATAGTCGCTGTGCTGAACGGATTCAGCACAAATGGACTCACGATCCCAAGCAAATACTACATACGAAAAAAAAATTACACTATCCCCTTGACAGTGAAATTAAAAAAAAAAACCTCTGCCGAACCATGTGCAAGTTTGTGCCCAGCGATATTGAACGAATGTTTAAAGACACATGACCTCGGAAGTTTTATGAGTCACCGAGATCGAGCCCCACTATCGGTCACTTTGCCGGCCGGCTGAACTTTTCAGAAAAAAAGTATGCAAATTAAATGTTATTATTTCTATAGTTAGCAGTAAAAAAAATTAAGTTTTTATTTTCTCGTTCCTGCATTTCAATAACCATTTGCTTTTAATGGCATTTGTAAATCTACCAGTAAAACGATAAGATTATAATACATACTTTTGTTTTTGTATTTAAAATTAATTCGTTTTTAGATAAGACATTATATTCCTAAGTTAGGAATGTTTCGACAAACGCCATATTGTCTCAAGTCACCAGTTATTATAGTATCCCTCCCACCAACTTTATTTAAATAATGTGACTGCCTCTGTATTCGACGATTCGCCGAACTACAACAAGTATTTTTCCCCACCTTCCTCTTCCCTTTTTCTCTTCCCCTCCTCGATACCTTCAGCCACACAACATTCCCAAATTGGGGATGCCATAGTCTCACTAGCTCCAGACGGTTGGGAGCAGTTGGGACTCTTGTGGGGTATTCATATAAAATAGTACATGTTGATGAAATATTATATCTTCTCTCGAATATCTGATTAAACCCCCAGCCAAAAAAAACCACGAACCACAACTGCAGAAGCTACAAACCGGGTAGTCAAGTACGTGCATTTTAAAAAGGTGAACAATGTCCCATGATTCTCATTCGAAGGAGTTAGTGAGTAAATTGTTGGCAAAAATATTTAGCCATAAATATGCCATTGGTAATAAATTCCGAAATCATACTTAGTTATGGACTATTGTTACGTCTAAGTCATCAATTATTTATTTATTTATTTATAAAATACATGATATTTAATTGAGACATAATTATTCTAATCAATCGTTTATCTAAACCATAGGTTCCCAAGCTTTCCCTCGGACCCCTTGCCGTTCGTTTTTTTTTTATTTTCAGTGTACCCCTCCAGCCTGCCAAATATTGAATACCTTTACTGAAAATAATATGTTTATTGAAGACGAAATGTAAGTAAGTACTTTGATTTGGAACGAAACAAATCAGAACCTAGCAAAATCTTACATAAAATAGATATACGAATAAATGCTGTTAAAAGTGTGAATCTGATGATCCGATAACAATTGGTCAATATTTGGCTTCAAATTAGTGAGGCATAGTCAACCAATCAAAGATTTGCAACCGATTTCTTTTTTTTAAGGAATATTGAAAACGGCGCTAAAATCTCTTTTCACGATGTATTATGATGGAAAAGACACCAAAAACTTTCACGCGATAGCCCATAATGATAAGCAACAGAATATCTTTCTCAGACCGAAACGGCTGATAACCCTAAATAAACTATATTTTGAATTCTTCATTGACCCAATTAGTTGAGTTGCTGGTTTGAAAATAATAAAAACATTATTATACTTTTTTTTCTTATCAGCGATTATCGTTAATTACCGAACAGATAAAACAACGAGTGCCATTTACAGCGATCAGAAAGAAAACAAATTTCGCCAAATAACAAGACCTTTCGACCACCAAACAGGCCATTGAATATGAAGAAATAATTTCGATATTTGAAAACATTTTATATATTGTACCAGAAGTCAGAAAAAATAGATTTCTTTGTGTATACCGTCACATCCATATAAACTTATATCTACGAAATATTATCAGCTTAGAAATGATACTGTTGTTTTCATCATCAATTTTCTTCTTTGTGCAAAATATTTACCCCTTCTTAGCATCGACCAAGTATTGCATCGATGCTTCTTGTTCTATCTCCTATTTCTTCGTGCATCATTAAGGGACATTTAAACTGGTATAATGATGGATACTGCAAGGCTGTCTGTACCATTGCTGGAAGATGGAGGAGGAAGTGAAATACGGGCCAATAAAAAAAGTTTAAAATCGTATTATATGTCTTGAAAATCTTTATTAATAAACATTGAGATGATTCAATTTGCTTCGCATTATAATAGCAAAATTTACCTTTGATAATAATTTATCACAGTTCTTATCTAGTGTCTAATCAATCAAAAAATGGGACCAACCTTAAAAACGTTTCTTGGAAATCAATCAGCACTTCAGACTAAGGATTTAACATATTGAATGTTTAAATGAGTTCGACGTTTAGTTTTAAAAATGGATGAAAATCTTTGGTCTTCTTTTAATTCGAAATACAAGATAACAAAATCGAGCATATGGACTGTTTACAGATAAAGGGTTTATCTACTTACTAGAGCAAAAGATGACCATGGGTTGTTTAGCTTTCTGTTTTCTTCGATCCTTTTCCTCATCATATTTTTGCTTTTCGTTCCCCTTCTTCTTAAGCGCGGTGGTTAACCAGCTGGTCGTTTTTAACTCTAAAAATATAGTACGTAAGAAGTTGCCAATTATTTCCGATGATACCATAAAGGTTCGTTGTCTCTCTTTCCTTAATTTCTGTCTCCCTCTTCAAGTAGCTGGATAAAAATGGTTAATGGTAATCTACAATTTTGCTTTCATTGTTGGTAAAGATCTAAGATGTTTAACAAAGTGAGTTTCTTTTAAAAGGTCTTCTTTTAAAAACTGCTGTACCGTTTTATCGACGTCATCAGAACGTAGCAAATATTCATAAGTATGCTGTGGTTTGGGTTCTTCTTCGTATAATTCGAGAATCTTGGTTTCCATATCCCGCTCATTTTCGTATTCGGCTACAGAGCAAAGTCTATAGCCAAATTTTCTTGAGTTGCCCTTTTTGCCTTTTTTCTTAAAATATTTTGTGACCTTGAACTCATTATCCAATATTGCCAATCCAACTTTTTTGTATATATCAGATATTTTTATTTTTTGGTTATTGTGCCTTATTTTTCGCTGTGGAAAGTAATTTCCAATTAATCCCTTTGATTTTCCTTCAAGGAAACACCGATAAAGGAACGTAGAATATCCATCAGAACTTATTTCATGTTTTTGTGGATTCACGTACGTCGATAAACAATTCATAATTCGTTCTACGGCATCTGTAGCTAGTGCTCTGCTCTCCTGTAGTTGACCGTCGTCGAGAGCCATAAATTGATGTTCAAAGTTTCGGAAAATATTGCATCCTAAACGAATCACGGTACTTTCTAAATCTACGCCAATGTACCTGCAATCGTCTTCAAGTCTTTTAATTATTTCTGTCGCCTTATTTGTACGATTTTTATCTACAAAATATTCATATCCAGAAGCAAAGATCTTTGCTTGCGGAATCATAGTCATGACCACGCCCATGTTTGTGTGTTGCCTTAGTGTTGGGGTGGTAATGGTACCCCCGTTGTGAGGGCGTTGTTCATAGATGTACGCCGTATAGTGATCAAGTTTTTCTCCAAATTCATTTATAAAAGCGCGTACAAAGAAGTGGAGACGTTTCACGACCGGATTTCGCTCGTTTTTAAATATTTCTGGAGACATATTTTCATTATCTTGCTTAGACTCTTCTATGTTCTTGTCAGTATTATTCTGGTTCGGTTTGTATTTCTCTAACTTGTCTGCCATTTCTGCCATTTCAGAATTACGCCAAATGGCCTGATGAATCCTACTTTAGAAGGTCCTGCGTTGTGGAATGATGTTACAGGAACCCGGCAAACTAGAACTCCAGCGTGCGATAGATCTTGCTTTGCTTCTTCTGATTTCTATGAAAGATTTCTCCAGATTCGGGTTTCCCTTTGATTGATGGTGCTCTGAAACAATCGAAATCAGGAGAGTATATGAGTCACAGTATGTACGAACACAGAGTTGTGTGACGGTCTATCCTCTTCTCTTATTTTTCCACTCCTGGCCGGAGGCAAATATCTATTTAGAGTGGGAGGGGGGGTGTGCTGGGAGGGACTCTCGCTTTGAACTTTTCCAAAATAAGCCGAATGCGTAGTAGTGGCAACACAATGTGACAGTGTTGTATTTTTCGAATTAAATTTTAACACAGTTCCCTCCAATAAAGTAACCTCACGTGCTTTTTAAAACTTTATGTGAAGGTTTCTTTCTTGTTTTAGCAGTAAATCACCATTTTAGGTCAGTGTCTTTCGTTTTACAATATATTATAGAATTCATTGACAGCCGTTTGTAAGCAACTGTTTGGCCTGGCCAAGCTGTAACTCCCACCACAACCACCTCAATCTAGGCCAGAACACTGAATCACGTTTGCCTGCTATTTACGTAAGATGAATATCTAATTAAACCGTGCTGTTTTCTACAATAAAAAATATTTTATCGATTTTTTTACTCACACGCTTATTTCAGCTTACACGAGTAACTAGACAGGTCTGATAAACTTAACTGATATTGTAAATTGTATCACGAGTATGATAAAAGATAACACATTTTAATCGGATAATTAGCTATCAGAGCCGGTCCCACCAAAACGCCAATTAAAATTTCATATTTATAACATAAATATCTATGTATGTAAAAATCAACGTAAGTTTGTAAGTTTGTTTGTCCTCGATGTTCTCGAAAATTACTATACCGGTTTCGCTGAAAATGGCACAGTTTGTTTTTATTAGTGCCGGGAAGGTTTATAAAGTAGTTTGAATGAAATCCAATATGTAAAGCCACAGACTGGACATTCAAAAGAAGAAGGTTTTTTTGGGTAAAATATTTTCAAAATGGAAAACACGATTAGGTACCTACTTAAGAACTTTATGATTTAGATATACTTTGAAAAAAATAAAGGTTTGGAATGAAATAAAATATTCAAATGTATGTTTCTTTATTTGGAGTTACTTTCGCTGTCAAATCAATTATGGCACCCTAGTGACAAACAAGAATTCACAACTTCACAATTTTATTCCAAAACCCGAGCAAGGTCGGGTGCACATCAGCCAGTATTATATAAATAAGAATGTCCCTGGCGGGTGGTGACAATTTTATTTCGAGCTTGATGAAATTTTTCAGATACGATCTTAAAAACAAGAGAAAGGTCACTGTCTACATGAGATTTCGAAAAACCACCCCCATCCCCATTTCCCACACATTAAAGCAGAATTTTCATAGGTAGTTGATGAAAATTACTGGATAGCTTTGTAGGTGTAGCCATAGGGCTAGGAGTAGGAGTAGGGGTAGGGGTAGAAGAAAGGGTAGGGGTAGGAGTAGGGGTAGGGAAAGGGGAAG